>JAWNLL010000354.1:0-54457 GCA_035042425.1 Drosophila flavopinicola
AACAGGGTGTCTACAAAAACATATAAAAACTGCACGATGACATTAAACTCGAGCCTCTCAGCTGACCGGGACCAGGAGCGCACAGGTTGGCTTGCTCAGCGGTGCAGAGCACGGCCAATAAAATCTGCAAAAATTAATGGCAGATTACTTAAAACTACACACAGAAGACAGGCTACTTCATACCTAAATCCAAATAATCCATATTTGGTTTCCATTTGGCGGCCACGGCACAACTGGAAACAAAGAGCGCACCGGAAGGCACGTCCGCTCGCAAATCTGTGGAGTTCCTGCAATTAAAAAGAATAAGTCACTAATTATATTAATTTATGTAAAATTTGTTAACCAGATCGTCCGCATGCTTTTAATGTTTACACTTTTACAAAGCGTTGCCAGACAGCGTAAGAGAAACAGCTGTTGCCAGTTCAGTATTTTATACAACACTTAGTGTTGCCAGACAGCCTAAAAGAAACAACTGTTGCCAATTCAGTATTTTTTTTTCACACTTAGTGTAGCCAGATCAATTTTTAAAATTATATTATGTTATTTATATATGCTTAAGTCAGGTCCAATACTATTTTAATATGTTGCTACTTAAAAGTAATGAAGAAATAAATGAAAGGTGAACTGCCGACTCCAATCAGTCGACAGCCAACCCCCATAGTGCACAGTGTGCGCAGAGACTAAAAAAAAATAAATGAAAGGTGAACTGCCGACTCCAATCAGTCGACAGCCAACCCCCATAGTGCACAGTGTGCGCAGAGACTAAAAAAAAACCTCTACGATTCAACGAAATTATAATTAACTCCTACAGGCGCCGCTTCAAGGCGGGACTAATCACGCGTGAAAAACTCACCGAACTAATTAAGCACCAACCTGCTGCAATTCAACTTCTAATTTTACCAAAAATAACTCAAGCTACACAACAATGCACAACAATGCAGATACAACAGCAACTGCAAACCCCTATTGATCAAGAGCAACTGCTTATAAATCAACTAGAGCAACTGCAGCTGAGCATGGAGCGCGAGCTCGATAAAGCACTGGACGACGAGCAGCAACACTCCATCCGCCATAACGAACACAACCAGTTGTGGCCACAGCAGCCTGAGTCCAGCAGTCCGCAGCAGCAGCAGCTTCCAATCCCATCAACAGCAACAGACAGCCAAATCCGTAAATCTACACCAAAACGCAAAAACATATTTTCACTAAATATTTCAAAGCGTATACGCAAATACTCTCCCACTAATGCACAGCCAATACAGATTCCGTCATCGTCTCAACAATATCAAGGTGACCAGACCGGGTCTAGCGTCAGGCGGCGTGTACACCACCGACTCCTGTCTTCAGCAGCGCAGAATCAACTCAGGCCGATTTGGGTCACCGATCGGGGGCTCAAAACAGAGTATGAGCTCTTTCCAACACGTAGCAGGGTGTCTACAAAAACATATAAAAACTGCACGATGACATTAAACTCGAGCCTCTCAGCTGACCGGGACCAGGAGCGCACAGGTTGGCTTGCTCAGCGGTGCAGAGCACGGCCAATAAAATCTGCAAAAATTAATGGCAGATTACTTAAAACTACACACAGAAGACAGGCTACTTCATACCTAAATCCAAATAATCCATATTTGGTTTCCATTTGGCGGCCACGGCACAACTGGAAACAAAGAGCGCACCGGAAGGCACGTCCGCTCGCAAATCTGTGGAGTTCCTGCAATTAAAAAGAATAAGTCACTAATTATATTAATTTATGTAAAATTTGTTAACCAGATCGTCCGCATGCTTTTAATGTTTACACTTTTACAAAGCGTTGCCAGACAGCGTAAGAGAAACAGCTGTTGCCAGTTCAGTATTTTATACAACACTTAGTGTTGCCAGACAGCCTAAAAGAAACAACTGTTGCCAATTCAGTATTTTTTTTTCACACTTAGTGTAGCCAGATCAATTTTTAAAATTATATTATGTTATTTATATATGCTTAAGTCAGGTCCAATACTATTTTAATATGTTGCTACTTAAAAGTAATGAAGAAATAAATGAAAGGTGAACTGCCGACTCCAATCAGTCGACAGCCAACCCCCATAGTGCACAGTGTGCGCAGAGACTAAACATACCTAAATCCAAATAATCCATATTTGGTTTCCATTTGGCGGCCACGGCACAACTGGAAACAAAGAGCGCACCGGAAGGCACGTCCGCTCGCAAATCTGTGGAGTTCCTGCAATTAAAAAGAATAAGTCACTAATTATATTAATTTATGTAAAATTTGTTAACCAGATCGTCCGCATGCTTTTAATGTTTACACTTTTACAAAGCGTTGCCAGACAGCGTAAGAGAAACAGCTGTTGCCAGTTCAGTATTTTATACAACACTTAGTGTTGCCAGACAGCCTAAAAGAAACAACTGTTGCCAATTCAGTATTTTTTTCACACTTAGTGTAGCCAGATCAATTTTTAAAATTATATTATGTTATTTATATATGCTTAAGTCAGGTCCAATACTATTTTAATATGTTGCTACTTAAAAGTAATGAAGAAATAAATGAAAGGTGAACTGCCGACTCCAATCAGTCGACAGCCAACCCCCATAGTGCACAGTGTGCGCAGAGACTAAAAAATGCAACAACAACAACAGTATCTACTTCATCAACTAATGTCACAAGAAGAATGCTTACCTACTCTGATTAGACTGGAAAAAGAAGAGCAAGAAGCTTTGCGCAAGGCAGCCACTAAGCCCACTCAGCAAACCCAACTATCTAAACCACCTCTACGATTCAACGAAATTATAATTAACTCCTACAGGCGCCGCTTCAAGGCGGGACTAATCACGCGTGAAAAACTCACCGAACTAATTAAGCACCAACCTGCTGCAATTCAACTTCTAATTTTACCAAAAATAACTCAAGCTACACAACAATGCACAACAATGCAGATACAACAGCAACTGCAAACCCCTATTGATCAAGAGCAACTGCTTATAAATCAACTAGAGCAACTGCAGCTGAGCATGGAGCGCGAGCTCGATAAAGCACTGGACGACGAGCAGCAACACTCCATCCGCCATAACGAACACAACCAGTTGTGGCCACAGCAGCCTGAGTCCAGCAGTCCGCAGCAGCAGCAGCTTCCAATCCCATCAACAGCAACAGACAGCCAAATCCGTAAATCTACACCAAAACGCAAAAACACATTTTCACTAAATATTTCAAAGCGTATACGCAAATACTCTCCCACTAATGCACAGCCAATACAGATTCCGTCATCGTCTCAACAATATCAAGGTGACCAGACCGGGTCTAGCGTCAGGCGGCGTGTACACCACCGACTCCTGTCTTCAGCAGCGCAGAATCAACTCAGGCCGATTTGGGTCACCGATCGGGGGCTCAAAACAGAGTATGAGCTCTTTCCAACACGTAGCAGGGTGTCTACAAAAACATATAAAAACTGCACGATGACATTAAACTCGAGCCTCTCAGCTGACCGGGACCAGGAGCGCACAGGTTGGCCTGCTCAGCGGTGCAGAGCACGGCCAATAAAATCTGCAAAAATTAATGGCAGATTACTTAAAACTACACACAGAAGACAGGCTACTTCATACCTAAATCCAAATAATCCATATTTGGTTTCCATTTGGCGGCCACGGCACAACTGGAAACAAAGAGCGCACCGGAAGGCACGTCCGCTCGCAAATCTGTGGAGTTCCTGCAATTAAAAAGAATAAGTCACTAATTATATTAATTTATGTAAAATTTGTTAACCAGTTTGTCCGCATGCTCTTAATGTTTACATTTTTACAAAGCGTTGCCAGACAGCGTAACAGAAACAGCTGTTGCCAGTTCAGTATTTTATACAACACTTAGTGTTGCCAGACAGCCTAAAAGAAACAACTGTTGCCAATTCAGTATTTTTTTTTCACACTTAGTGTAGCCAGATCAATTTTTAAAATTATATTATGTTATTTATATATGCTTAAGTCAGGTCCAATACTATTTTAATATGTTGCTACTTAAAAGTAATGAAGAAATAAATGAAAGGTGAACTGCCGACTCCAATCAGTCGACAGCCAACCCCCATAGTGCACAGTGTGCGCAGAGACTAAAAAAAAATTAACATTGTAGCAGCTGGCTGTAATACATGTAATATTTCCGTTTGCTTTCTCTTCGTCTTTCTTTATCTTTCTCTGGCCGGATTCGTCCTCGGCCATAGTTAATTGTCAGTCTTGTCGTGTGGTCGTGTTGTCGTCGAGTCGGCAGCCGGCCTAAGTAAAACTAAGCAATCTCGGCTGATTAACCGCACTTGTGTAAAATAATTTTCATCTCATGTTTAATCAAACGGGCACTATCCTGACACAAAACCAAGATAGACAAACGCCTACTCTAATTAAAAATCCATGATACTTGTCCACGGCGTCGAGGGTCGCGTTCTGATTTGGCACGGCTGCAAAAGTGCTGTGCACACACGCGCCGTTGCTTTAGCGTCGGCACAACGCTTGAAGGAGCAGTTGCCGGTTGACTTGTTCAATTGCACTAGTGCCACACTAGCTGAGCTGGAGGAGGGTGCCGAGAACGATATTTGCAAAGTGGCCCTTGGACTCGGGCTCAGTGAGGAGCGCAACTATGGCAGTTTGTTAAAGGCCACTAAGTGCTATGATTACACATTAAGAATGTTTAACTTCTCGAGCACACAGGGCGTATTCAAGGCGCATGAACTGATCGATCCGTTGCGCTGCCAAAACATGCACAGCCCTTATCCGTTTTCGCAGGCGCAGCTGTACAATGCTCGCCAGCCGACCATCTTTCTCCTGGATGATGGTGACGAACTGTGGCTCTGGATGGGCTGGTGGCCTCTGGAGGATGTGAAGAGTAAGTTTATCAGGAAGCCAAGTTTGATCATTGCTAATGTTCGATTATATCGTAGTCACTACCGACGAACGTGGCAGCCCCACCAATGACAACCGCGCGGGAGTCAACCGCTGGATCTCAGAGCGACGCGCTGCTCTCGAAACGGCCGTCGAATATTGGCGTGCAAAGCACGGCGACAACGAGGCGGTGGCTTTCCATGGCATCAAGGGCCACGTAGTCTGGGCAGGCCTCGAACCTTTGGTCTTCAAAGCATTTTTTCCCGACTGGTCTGAACGCGAAGATGTGCGAGAAATCAACCTCGAGGTAAATAGATTACTGCTCCATACTTGTTTGATGCATTATTTGCTTGTATTGATATTTTCAGGATGGTCGCACAGATTCCATCATATCCATAAGTGAAATGCTTGCCCAAATGACCCAAAGCGAGTACCCCCTTGAGGTACTCAAGGCACGTCCATTACCCGAGGGCGTAGAGCCCACACGTTTGGAGCTATACTTGAACAGCGATGAATTCCAGGACGCACTGGGCATCAGCCGTTCCGAGTTTGAGCAGTTGCCCGTATGGAAGCAGACAAAACTAAAGAAGGATCGCGGTCTTTTCTAGACAACCACTAAAATGTGACCATATAGACTTGAACACAATCACAAAATAATAACATTTGTAACCAAATATTTTATTACTCTTAACGCACATGCTTATGACACACACTTGCGCATATCTTTATATACTGTCATATTTTACACACTCATCTTATACACATCTATATATATATATATATATATATATTTATATACATCTTTTGACTTACATGCTCGTTTGTAGTACAGCTGTTTGATATATATGCAGCCGAAACATGTCGAAGGTTATCACTTATGAAACTATGAAATTAACATAGAATTCAATTTCGTGTATACAAAAATATGGTAAGCTTTACGATTTCAACAAATTGGCAACATTGTAATTGTTTATTTTAACAAATCACCAATATGAGAAATAAGAAGAAGTAAGAAAAAGAGGTTCGCTTTGTTATATATATTAATCTTAAACTATTTTTAAGTTACAAATATAGTTGAACTATTGAAACAATATATTTTTAATATTATTCTTATTTGTATCAGTCTGTAATTACAATTATGTTTGATGATTTTATTCAAATAAATGAGAATATAAAACAAAAATGTTTCCATGTTTTGAAGTATCGAGGTTTAGGCTATGCAAATTTGAAGGCTTTTGAAAAACTTAAGCGCTCGTAACTAGGGTATTTGATGTCGGATCCTGGAAATATATACTAGGCTATACTCCTGAAAGGATAGGATACTCCATTGATTTCCATTCAAACTTTTTGATTTGAGAGCAAAACCCAATTTGACAAAATGTCCTTTCACATGTCCTTTATATGATACCAATCGATAGTCCTGATACTTACGAGGCCTGCAAGGTATATCATTCGAAAGTCGCATTTCATTTGGCTGAGTTATGCAAAAACCAATTTGACAATAGTCCTTTCGCATGTCCTTTTTATGATGCCAATCGATAGTCCTGATCCTTACGAGTCCTGCAATGTATTTCATTCGAAAGTCGCTTTTCATTTGGCTGAGCTATGCAGATTTGAAAGTTTTGCAAGAATTTCAAGGATCGATAGTCCTGCTCCTTACGAGCTCAAAAAACTATTCCATTCTAAGATCAGACTCTATTTGGCCGAGATATTAATATCCTAAATGTGAGATCGGCCAATGATGTTTTCCAGCTGCCATACCAGATAATTTCTTGCGTGCGGTTGTCAGAATGCGTCCAAGTTTCGAGCAAACGCAAATTTCGTCTGTTTCACTTTTTGAAATACCAGGCGCCCAGAAATCAGCAGCAAGCAACCTTGAAAATGCAAAGAAAAAAACCATTGCATACTTTTATATAAAAAGTGTAGCATACTTTTTGCTGCGACTTTTAATTCAATTTTCAAGATTGCTTGCTGATGATTTCTGTCCGCCTGGTACCTCGACCGGCGAAACAGACGAAATTTGCCTTTGCTCGAAACTTGGACGCATTGTGACAACCGCACGCAAGAAATTATCTGGTATGGCAGCTGGAAAACATCATTGGCCGATCTCACATTTAGAATATTAATATCTCGGCCAAATAGAGTCTGATCTTAGAATGGAATAGTTTTTTGAGCTCGTAAGGAGCAGGACTATCGGTCCCTGAAATTCTTGCAAAACTTTCAAATATGCATAGCTCAGCCAAATGAAATGCGACTTTCGAATGATATACCTTGCAGGGCTCGTAAGGATCACGACTATCGATTGCATCCGTTTGATTCCCAAATTCAGACAAGTCTTATGTTTTGAATAATGCATTTATTTGTAAATCGTTTGATATTAAATATTAACAACATATATGCTTAGTTAGTTTAGGTTTAAAAATCAGTTGTACAGATCATAAAAATATAGCTATGTATATATATATATATATATATATGTAAATATGTATGTATAAAATGGCAACTGTTATCAAAATATATATCAAATGGAGCCATTGTTCATCGCCTGCTGCACATTCCTGGTGGAGACGAGCTTGATGGTCAGTGATGTCAGTCAGATTCTGCATGTTGCACGCCTGGCCTTGGAGCCAAGTTACCACCCGAACCAACTGATCGCTCTGTGGCAGCTGTATGCATATTTTGGTCATTATTCCCTGAAAGAAAATAAGGCAAAATTAGAAATAGTCAAGTGGGGATTTTATTAGACCTACGGCTTCCAATTCTACGTTCCGTTTGAGATGCTTCTGTACCGTAAACTTGTGCGTCTTTTCCTAAGTGTCCCGGGAGCTTTAGCTGGAATGCAGCGCCTCAATGCCGGGAAACCATTATACCGGCTCCTTCATAAGCGATTCGCTCAAATGCAGCTCATTGGCGCAGACCAGTTTGACAGCAGTGCAGTATATCTGAAATATAGATAAAGTTAAGGATCAGTTGAAAATATGTAAAACAAATACAAATAAATACAAGTGGGGAAGGATTATCCTCGGCGTGCCGAAGATTTTATACTCTTTACGAACCTTTAGGCAATTTTCACTCTGCCAACTGCACCACTGAAAATTCATATGCGGTAAAAAATCGTTTCATCGCGCGTAATTTTTTTTTTTTCTATGAATTGGTATAAAATGAATTTAAATTTTTCTTTTAAAATATTAAATTAAGGAAGAATAAGAAAAAAATTAAATTAAATGATCAGTCGCCGCTGAGAAGGAACCCGGGACTTTTCGTTTCCGCTTTGATTTTCGATGACAAAATCGCTTGAAGATCAGACTGTTAAAAACTTACTTGTTTTATTTTTGTTTTTTTGTTGTTTGTTGGTAGCAAATAATTTTGAATAAAGTTATTTTAAATTTGTTTACCGATTTTTTGTACAAGGAAATTGAAAACAATTGCTTTGAAAATATCGGACTTATGGTCAAAACCGACTTCCAGTTCAGTATAACAATTATATCGAGCTCTCTTGATTTCATAATTCACGTGTACTTAAAATTCCATTTATATCTAATTGAATTTTCCATTATAGTGTTTGTATTTATTATGTTTAAATTTTATTATTATGTATTATGTAGTTTTTATTAAACAAACATGTATTTAGCATGTAAAAAGATAGCTAAGAACACCAGCTTACTCATTGCATTAAGAATCCATACACATTCTAAATAAAAATTTTCGACCTATTAGAGAATACTGAAAGAAATATTGAATATTTCAACAATACACCTTGGCTAATTCCCCGGTTATCTTTTTTTGCTATCGTTATTTATTAAAAAAGCCGTCAAAAGATATCGGAAGAGTTTTCTTTTCTGTTTTATAGCCGTACTACCATGGGATAAGGATTGGCTCTGAGGATTGAGAGCGTCGGGCTTGATTGGGAAACAATAACATGGCTTATGTGCTCGTTCTGGGTAAATAAAGTTTCTATCATTTATGGTAGTTTCTGAAAAATAAGTAGAGCCAACCACTTTGATGATAACAAAATTAGAAATCTTAAGTAAATTAAATGTTTCATGTTTTATATTTGGTTTTTGTGTCTACTACATCAATATAAATCATATTTGGTTTATTGGGGCTATGTATGGGCGTGGCATATAGTCAATAAGATCCTTAGCCCTGTTGCTAAAAGTGTGTTGTGCTTTTTTTATTTATTGTTACAATGATTCGTTTGATAGCTGGCAAAATTTAGTTTGGTCAATTTGATAGGCAGAAAAAATCAGAATTGATTATATTCATGGCACACTGCTGTATATACATATATTGTGAGCGCATTCGTGAAGCTCTTTAATCCATTGCAGAGGCTCTCATTGATGTTATTGTCATCCGCATAGTTTTTGATGTTCTTGGTCAGCTCATGCTGGTCAGGAAAGAGAATTTGTCGAGTCGAAACATGTTTATATTGATTTTCAAAAGTCTTTGAAATTCTTGCTGCGTGTTTCAATTTTTTTCAGTAACAAACAACGAAAAAAAGTCAAAGCAAAATGTTGCTAGGACAACGCAGGGTTGCTTTATGTGCGTTTTATATTTATATCGCTTACTCATTTTGGTACAACATCTATCCATAATATATTTTTCTGCAGTTACTTTTATCTACAAATTGTATTTGTAAATCCAAATCCATCTATCTGTATAAGCCCGCGGATCTCAAAGACTATGCATTTAAGTTTGGAGTAATAAAAACGTATGTGGGGTAGAGTTTAGCAAAATGTCCTGGCATTCTAAGCCATTGGAAGCAAATTAATTTGATTACAGTATTTGAAAGGAAGAAAAAGAAAAAAGTATTAAATTGGTAATCAGTCGCCGCCGAGACTCGAACTTGCGAAACTTGCGTTCGTTAGCGCGGCTCTTTACGCCTTACGCCACAAACCGTTTTGATGATAGATGACAAAATCCCTTGAAGAGCAGACTGTCAAAAGCTTACTTGCGCTTGACTTTGTTTGCTCATATGCACCTGTTTTTGCAAAATATTTAATGACGCATATCTTCGCTATTTATGACTCAATCGTTTTGCAATTTTACCCACTGATGAGTTATAAGGATGCTCAAATGTACAAGGAAACAAGCAATTGCTTTGAAAACATCGGACTTATGGCCAAAACCAACTTAGAGTTGTATGGCAGCTATAAGATGTAGTGGTCTGATACGGCCGGCACCGACCAATGTGCTGTTTCTTTGAATAATAAGTATTTGTACAAAGTTTTATCGCGATAGCTTTAAAAACATGGGATTTATGACCAAAAACGTCTTCAAGTTGTATGGCAGCTATTGGATATAGTGGTCCGATCTGGCCGGCTCCGACCAATGTGCTGTCCCCTTGAATAATAAGTGTCTGTGCAAAGTTGCATCGCGATAGCTCAAAAACTGAGGGACTAGTTTGCATACATACAGACAGACAGACGGACATGGCTAGATCAATTTGTTTTGTTTTTCTAAGCATACTGGCAGTAACTTTTGGGGTCTCCGACGCTTCCATCTTTGCGTTGCAAACTTCAGCACCAACTTAATATACTCTTTTCTTCGAAAAGAGTATAAAAATTACCGTGCATTGCGGCACGGGATATGGATAAGAAAATGAAATTGTTGTTGACACCAGCAGAATGTTACTCAAAATAGCTAGTTGCCATCTTAAGCAAATGTAAATTTTAAAATTCGAATCTTACTGAATTATATATAAAATAATTATTATACTCTTTTCGAAGAAAATAGTATATTAAGTTTGTCCTGAAGTTTGTAACGCATAGAAGGAAGCGTCGGAGACCCCCAAAAGTTACTGCCAGTATGCTTAGAATGACAATACAAATTGATCTAGCCATGTCCGTCTGTCTGTCTGTCTGTCTGTCTGTATGTATGCAAACTAGTCCCTCAGTTTTTGAGCTATCGCGATAAAACTTTGCACAGACACTTATTATTCCAGGGGACAGAACATTGGTCGGAGCCGGCCAGATCGGACCACTATATCTTATAGCTGCCATACAACTCGAAGTCGGTTTTGGCCATATATCCCATGTTTTTTAATCTATCGTGATGAAACATTGCACAGATACTTATTATTCAAAGAGACATCACATTGGTTGGAGCCGGCCGGATCGGATCACTATATCTTATAGCTGCTATACAACTGGCAATGAATTAAATATTTTTAGAACAAAAAAAAAATGTTACGCGACAAAACGATTTTTTACAGCTTATGAAATTTCAGTGGTGCAGTTGGCAGAGTGAAAATTGCCTATAGGTTCGAAAAGAGTATAAAATCTTCGGCACGCCGAAGATAATCCTTCCACACTTGTTATATAATACTTACTTCCAAATCTGTGCTTATTTCTTATATATATGTATATATTGTTTAGAATTCATGTTAACCGGTTAACAGCGTCGCAAAATTGTTCAGCCCTGAACCCAAGCAGTGGTTCAGCTCACGTGCGAGCTAGCAGTTCGATATGCTCATGTAAGTGAACTGTTTTAGGTGGGCTTACAAATAATTCATTTTCCATGTAACTAATCCCTTTAAAACGTTCAAACGTTCAAACGTATCTTAAAATGTGCTTAAAACAATTATCTTCAATTTGATATAGCGTACATTATGGCATGCCTTCTGTAAAATGGGATATTTGCGTGAAAACTCAAGTCTGATTTTTGCCATAGACTTTTTTTTACGTGGTTGGTGCATATTTTTGTAAATATCTCAGAAAGTAATCCAAGGATTTAGACCAAAGTTACATAATTATTTAGATGACAAAATATGCTTCAATCGTGTATTAGTGGCACGCGTTCTGTAAATTGAGACATTGTAAGAAATGTAAAAACCCAATTTTTCAAACCCATTATTTTAATGTAGGAAAAGCTCCAATTTGAAAGCTGAAGCATTTAAATAAAATATAATTTATTTTTTAACAATTTTGCGCTTAAGTTTGTTTAATGTCATCCTTTTAAACAAAATTGTTGTTCCGAAACCAATAAAAGTATGGATATTCGACGCTAAGTGGCCGTGGGTAACTGGACGCACTTTAGGCTTGTTGCGATAGTCAACAATACATGCATTACGGAAGACACGCGAAGGGCAAGCGTTCGCTTTACGGACTAAGTCATCATAATTTTAACAGGAGAACTAAGACCTGCTATGTATGGAATAAAAAAAAACTAAACTAAAACCTTTTATACATTTTAAACTCCCATAATTTATCCGATTTTCGATCCCAATCTGATCAAGGTTTGACCTCTATAATATATTGCATTTAAATCTGAAGTACTTTCAAATTTTCGGTTTTTTTAATATTAAATTCATTAACTGCTTATATCCCAAGTCGCTAGAAATGTATTTCAAACAACTAAAACTCCCATAGCTTTGTCAAAATCATCATTATTATCAATTATCATCACCTTACTTTTAGCGACCATATTTCCGTTAATACACCTTCAAATTAAATTATGTTGTCTTTTAACAAAACAAGTGAGAACGTTGCAGTCGGGCGGAGCCGACTGCGTAATACTCTGATACCATTTTAAGAACAGCTGAAAGCAAGTGAACAGAAAATTTTTGGTCGATCTTAAGAGGGGGTGACCAGAAGTCTATCTACCAATTTTGGTGACTCTAGCTCTAAAACTGTGGAAGATATAAGCTTTCGCGATTTTTGGGGGCGGGAAGGGGCGTGGCCCCAAAAATTTGGCTGATCTTTAGAGGGAGTGACAAGAAGTCTATTTTACAAATTTCTTGACTCTAGCTCTAAAACTGTGGAAGATATACATTTTCGCGATTTTTGGGGGCGGGAGGGGGCGTGGCCCCAAATTTTTTTACCGATATTTAGAGGGGCTGACCAGAATTCTATCTTCCAAGTTTAATGACTCTAGCTCTGAAACTGTGGAAGATATAAATTTTCGCGATTTTTGGGGCGGGAGGGGGCGGGGCCCCAAAATTTTTTGCTGATCTTTAGAAGGGCTGACAATAAGTCTATCCTCCAATTTTGGTGACTCTAGCTCTAAAACTGTGGAAGATATACATTTTCGCGATTTTTGGGGGCGGGAGGGGGCGGGGCCCCAAAATTTTTTGCCGATCTTTAGGGGGCTGACAATAAGTCTATCCTCCAATTTTGGTGGCCCTAGCTCTTAAACTGTGCGAGATATAGGCTTCCGTGTTTCGTGGGGGCGGGGTGGCTGGGGGGCGTTCCAGTGGGCGTGGCCGGAAAATCCAGGACGCAATCTTTTGGGCTGGTCAGCCCTAGTCTAAATTCCAAATTTGGGGACTCTAGCTTCAAAATTGCGGGAAATATACACGTGTTATCGAATTGTGCATTCATGTATATCGATTTTCGCGATTACGGGGGCGGGAGTGGGCGTGGTCGAAATTTTGTTTCTGTAATCTGTAGAGGACGTCACCAGTAATATATATTCCAAATATGGTGACTTTAGCTTTAAAACTGCGGGAGATATAAGCATTTCAAATTAATTTTGGAGGGGGGGCTGGTGGGCGTAATAATGGGCGTGGCCGATTAACCTAGGATCCAATTTTTTCGGGAGGTCACCAGCAATATACCTACCAAATTTGATTACTCTAGCTTCAAAATTGTGGGAGTTATTCACGTTTAATCGATTTGTGATTTGAGGTGTATCGACATGTTATCGATTTGCCAGCCTCCCAGTGGGCGTGGCATAAATTTGGAATAAACTTGATCTGAAGCAGATAGCTATAATCATAACGCAAAAGATTTCAAGAGTCTATCTAATATCGTTTCGGAAATACGCGCGTTCATCCAGACAGACAGACGGACGGACGGACAGACGGACAGACGGACAGACGGACAGACGGACAGACGGACAGACGGACGGCCTGACGGACATTCGACAAAACCAATATACTATGAGTACCTTCGGTATCAGAGTATAATTAAACCTTTGTACATTAAAAATTATAAAAGCATCAAGTTGAATGTGAAAGTGTGCCCATATTGAGCTGCAATGATATAAATCAGCAATCAACATATGCAACTCGGCACGAGAAAGAAGAAATAACCAAATTATGAATTATCTTTCAACAATTTGTGGCATGTGACATGTCCAGCTATCAAATCCAAAACAATTTCCAAAAAAAAAAACCAATACACAATTAAAACAAGCAAGAGTGCTTTAGTCGGGAGTGCTCGCTAGGCGATACCCTGAACACAGTCCTTAGTGAGAGAGTATGAATGAATTACTAACCAGTCACTGTACGTACATACAAACATACACATGGTACAAGCAGTGCGAGCAGTCGAAGCAGTTAGCTTGCTTCTTTACTGAGCTCCACAAAATGGAAAGTTTAAAATCTTGTGTTTATTACCCGATCTTATTGAAATTTTTTGGGCACAAACTGGGCAATTAAATTGCAAGGTCATAACTCCAAAAATGCGTTTTTTGAACTTTTAGGGGGATTGGGGGGTGGTATCCAAAAAGTGAAATATTTGTTACATGTGTATGCTATTCAATAATATACATTTGGAGCCTCTAGCTCTTATAACTTTTAAGTTATGGCCCAAAAACGCTGGTCTGTAATCGAAATATATCGATAACTCTTTATATATATTATTTATATATATATATATTTATATACTTATATTCCGAATATGAAGTCTCTAGCTCTTGTAGTCGCTGATATCCGCGAGTTCATACAGACGGATGGACGGACAGACATGGCTAAATCGACTTGGCTGTTGATACTGATCAAGAATATATGCACTTTATATGGTCGGAGATGCTTCCTTATGCCTGTTACATACTTTTGCACAAAACCATTAAACCCTTTTTATCCCTTTTTAATGGGTTCAGGGCATAAAAATTAATCCACTCCATTGATCCATAATATTATGGATTGACTCAACTTGAGTCAAGGCATTACTCAAGCTTTACACTTATGAAAAAAACATTATTCCACTACACCATATGTTATTGGGAACTTTCATCTTTATTATTATTGCTAAATATTTTTTATTTCAAGTAATTATTTTTGTTATCAAATTACGTTTATTGAATAAATTCTACAAAAATTAAACGAATTTTAAATATTTAACACTTTAAGTGCCTAACTAATATTTGTTAGTTACAATTTCATTTTTACATCTGCCTTCATTCGCAATTTTACACGTTGAAATTTCACGTATACGATTTTAAAGTTTATTCTTAAATATATACAGTTTGCCGATTATTGGAATTGCTAAATGCAATGCAAGACCCACAAATACTTAAAAGCTAGACAACATTACAACATTCACTCTAGCCTAATAATCAACGATGAAAGCTACAATAACAGTTGTTTTTCATTTTCAAGCAACACTAAGCACATTTTTTTAAACAAAGTCAGTCCATAGTTTTGGTTTAGATGATCTTAGATTTTCATAAAAAACCGTTCTCACAGTATGCCATTCGTATAATATTGATATCCATCGTACAATTTTGTTGAGAGGCTTTTCAGTGAGTCCGAAACAAGTTGTTCAACCTTGCGTTCCATTTCTTGCTCAGTTAAATTCATATGAAAACGCGCACGGAGATTCTGTACTGTACCTGAACAGCCGTTCTTAAAGCACGGCAAATGTGCATCTACAAAAACCAAATTTTTAATTTTTTCAACAATCCCATTCCATTTTCTTTACGCCTACTTACTACTGCGCATGATTTCCACAAAGTTTATGATGCGATCCATGTGCTTGCGCGCAGACATCATTCCAACGAGCAAGAGGCGATTGAACTCCCGCCAATGTACGGAGCCGGTGCCACCCATAACATCGACAAATTCGTGTGTGAGCTTAAAAGGTGATTGCTCGAAACCTAAGACATTTCATTAAATTCGATACAATTCATAAACAATTATTTCCAATAGTTACCCAAATTTTTGGGAGATATGCTTAGAATAAAGCCGAAGTCTATATGTATTATATGGCCATCCGAATGAAAGAGTATGTTGCCATTATGTCTATAATATAAATATATTATTACAAATCAACATCAAATTACAACAGACTTACCTATCCTTAACCTGCATAAGGTAGGATATCAGACAATATGCCGCACAGCTCTGAACGAAATTTTTTTGGGCTTGTCGAAAACTTTCGCCCGTTGGTGCTCCATATTCATCAATAAAATAATCCCGTAAAGATTTGTTCGAGTTCTTTTTAATTTGATGCAGTGAAACTGTGTTTAGTATAGGCTCAATCAAACCACTGTCATTCGAGAGGCAAATTATTTTGTACGGCCGTACCCACAGATCCACATGCTCTTCCAGCCAAATAATCTTGAACATCTGTAGGAAAATCACACAAATCACAATCATACAAATTCAACTCAATTTATTAATATACCTGCAATAACTGAGTGGCCATCAGTTCTTGTCGCAAATCATCACCACACTTGACAATGGCCGACAGCAGGCGCCAGTTTGATAAATGACCATATGGCGAGGATTCACGTATAAGTTTCTCCTTTTCATGCCAAGGCTCCTTTAGAGCAAAAATAAAACATTATATTCACTCCCTGACAAACCCTGTCAACAAACCTTTAGAGCCGCCGCAGATGGGTCCTCTGGATCATTGCAAAATGACTTTGTGTTCTCGCAGTTCAAATTGTTGCAGTGTCGAGTCCGCACATCGCCAATGTTAAAGACAATTGGAGGACCTGTAAAATGACAGTTTAGGCAAGGCCTAGCTATCTAGCCAAACACTTACCTTGATCTCTGGAGTCACACGAATCTAATGACATCTGTGAAATTGCATCTCGCTCACTTATCTTGCGCATGTTTAAGTACTGCGCAGTAATCTCATCATCTTCCTGCGACCAGACATCATCTTCATGGAGACCACCCTGCAGACCACCCAGTGATAGACAATTGTGAGTTACTGGCTCACCGCACCCGCTTTCTGCATTTTTGGTACGACGACAACTGGACCCATGGTGACTACTGCTACAACTAGAGGTGCGGCTGCAGGTCTGATTCTGATTCAGACAAGCGCCGTCCAAGTGTTCTTCGCTTTTGGTATGTCGCAGCGAGGGCATCATCTTAGGTATTAGCGGTGACGTGTATATATCGGGCACCTCAACCACCTCCACGTATATAATATACGGCGTTTTGTCCTTGGAGTTTAGCACCGCAGTCTTCTCCTCTGTGATGCGGACCACGTGATGCGGAATATCCGAGTAAAGGGGCAGCCACACACGAGCCGGCAAGTTTTTATTGATCAGATTAAGAAACATACGCAGCGCTGAAGTTTTTTCCGCCTTGGAAGGCAGGGAGGTCAGATTCTTTCCCACGTTCATAAGTGATTTCATGAATTCCTTTTGCGGTGCCGTTTTTGGCGCACCGCAATTGCAAAGCGTACGATGCCCCAGCAGACCATTAACCTGTCCCCGAACCGTTTCGAAACAAGTGCATCCATTGTCGAAGGCACGCCCCGAGGTTAGATCGCCTAGACAAAGTTTTGCGGGTGTTGTGGGCAGCGGTTGCTGGAACATCCGATGCGTTATACTGAGCGTGTCAGCGAGCAACACTGTGGCATCCGACTGGGAACGATGATGCGTTTTCTTTACTAAGTTAATAGCTGCGCTTTGATTACCATCAGATTTTGTTTGCTGCTTCTCTTTTTTTGAAAATATCTCCTTCATAAGCGCCAGCTTGGACTTACGGCTATTACTGCTGTTCCCAAGCGAGTCCACCTGATAGTTGTACGCCTCAAGTAGCCAGAGACACTTCAGCGAGAAATCCACAGATTTTCGGCAACGTATTGTGAGATAAGGATCCAACACTTCAGCCAGCTCATCCATTTGAATATACATTACAATCAGCTGAGGTATGTAGAGATCCACTTCCTGGTCGGGAAAGCTAAATATCTTGTTACCAATAAAACTCAGCACGCCCGGCTCCTTCGAGTAGAACAAATAATGCACAGCAAAGTGAATGTTAAAAACGGGCGATTCAAAAAACCTCAACAGCCCGCTGGGACCCCGCTCGTAGTTCTGCTGGGCACCAGCAGCGGGCACACGGTCGCTGATGAAATATTTTACCACGCCTGGAACTGGCATCTTCAGTTGATGCAGCGAGTTTATGGAGGAGCTATTCGGTAGCGCCACATCGTGACCAGCTTCACTTTCTGTGCCCGGCAACCGCAGGTTCAGTGTGCGCTCCTTAATCATTATATCCGTGGATCTATCGCACGTGAACGCACTTTTGCCGCAGTCTGCTGACGTATCAGAAACTGCTGCAACAGCGGCAGCTGCTGCTTTCTTGCTGCAATTTGAGGTAAGCAGACTAAAAAACTCTTTCTTTTTGGAAATGTCAGTGGGCGACTTGAGCAAATCTTGACAAATTTGCGATGCACTGTTTGACGCGGTATTAATCAAGGATGTCGCAGTTAAACTGTCTTGCGAGTCCACAGTTTTCTGCTTGGCCGCATTCTTCTTCTCATGATTCTCTATAATGCTTTGGGCAGTACGAAAAATTGCATTCTTGGTGGCGCCAAAAAAATTTTTAAATAGCACTTGATCATTCTTGGTGCTCTCAGTAGGTGTTGGTGTGGGAGTGGCAGCTGGTGTTGTAGTAGGCGTTGTAACTGCTGGCGCATTATTATTAATAATGGTATGTGATGTGGGCAATGTTTCGAGGTCGCCCTCATGCGAGTCTATCACCGGTTCTATCTCGTTGGGCACAGTTCCGAACTCCAAGTTAATGGCAGCCTGAGACATGTTCATTACACGATAACGGATTCGATCATCCGCGTCGTGTTGTTCCTGATTCTGCTGCTGTGCTGTCAGCTTGGCTTTATCCCGTTTTTGCTGCTTTTGCTTGCGCGATGGTCGTAGTGTACGGCAGTCGAATTCATTGGCGGTATGCGATGGAAAGAAGCATAAGTCTGATTCTATTAAATTGTACTCTTCGTCCATAGACGTTGTTTCCATCATGTCTATACATTCTTCCTCGTCATCTGCGTCGACATCTGCATCCATTTCACCCGAATCCAGTGACTCATGTGAGTGGCATATGCGATTTAGAGATATTTGATCCGACTCCGAGCCACATATTATCCCTGTTGAGAATATTATATAAATAAATAACAAAAATTTACAAATGATAATTCTAAGTAAATTCAAAGATTATTCACGTACCAGAATCGTCTGAGCCAAGGCTAGTCAGATCCTCGCGTTTTTTGCTGCCGCCTGCGCTGCTAAAACCTGTAGTACTGTTACAACCACCTTTGCTGCCGGTGACGGCATCGGCTATTTTCTGTGTGCCTGCCGTTACAGATTCTTTCGATTTGGGTCGCATTCGTAACATTGGACATGAATCTACTGTAAGCGAAAAAAGAATACTAAGAGTTAAGCGGAACTCAGATTTCAACTAAGTCCAACTACTCACCAACTCCACTAGATGTAGGCTGGTTCGGTTGCAAGTGTACTGTAACTGCAGATGTTTTCGGATCCGTTGCTGATCTGACATCGGCGACTGTTTCAGACTCATCCATCGCTGTTTGTGCAATACTTAGGGTCGGCATTGGTGGGGAAGTGGACAGTGCGGCTGATACACTAGCCGCACTAGTTACAATTTTCGAGCACATATTAGTACTTAGTATTGATGATGGTGAGCAAAATGTGGTCTCGCTTTCGGCATTGGGTGACGATATTTCGACCTGCAAATGTAAAAAAGTTCATTGAACATTAGTTTGTCAGTTTTAGGCAGCTATGACAAAGGCAAATGCAAAGACCCTATTCAAACTAGAGAGAATGTGGCAGTTGGCAGGAGACGTTCCACGTCTTAAGCTAGCTCTTAAACTGGCTCTTAAACTGCGTGTGATGACAATTTTATATGGGAGCACTATTTCACTATTTTTGTTATTCTCTCCCATGATAACCAGAAACGTATACAAATAGCTTAAGTGTGAATACCAATGCGAAGTGCGATAAAAATACAATTTAAAAGATTATATAGAGTACCTTTGTACGCGTGAACTCATACATGCACACACATTGTACATTTAGTATTTGTGCGACTACTACTAGCAAGATTTTAAAGGTGGAGTGGGAGATGGTTTTATATCCGCAATTGTCACAACTACTCACCTCAGGTATGCGTTGCAAGGCGCTGTCGAGGCTTCGATTACGATGATGTTGCGTGTGATTGATGCGTGTGTTAGTCACCAGCGACACAGGCGGCAGCAATATGCCCATTGATCTGCAAATGTACAAAACGAGGATTAATAAATAACAAATACTTAAAAAAAAAAGCAATTAACTTTGTTCAGCATCTGTGATGCTGTGATGTCAGCAGCAGGTGTAATTATTGGCAAATAATAACTTGTCTGCTAACAAGAGCAAGCACAAACACAAACACAAACACAAACGTAAAGCACACAAGCCTTCAAAGATTGATGTGGTAACGTCACTACTTACTACTATTACCTCCGTTCAAAGTATTGTATACCTCAAATCACATAAAACAATTCCCCTTAAATTAAATTATCAATATTTAGAATGTAAACCGTAGCGAAATGAAAAAAACAATGCCAGTGAGATTAATACGCAAGCCCACAGAAATGTATTGGCACAAACAAGGGAGAGCGCGAGCAACGTAAGTTCTCTTATACGAATATGCTTCAAAGCAAATCTGATAAACTTGCGCTGTTAGCGCAGCTTTCTGGTTTGTTATTTGAGGCATGTTAGCAACAGTGCAATAGCAATTTCAAGTTCTCTTATACGAATAGATTAAAAGCGAATCTAATAGACTGGCGCTGTCTGTTAATACTCAAAATGGCACATTTATGTTTAAAAGTTTAATTGTAGAGAACAAGTGGGAAAGGATTATCTTCGGCGTGCCGAAGATTTTATACTCTTTTCGAACCTGTTGACAATTTTCACTCTACCAATTGCAGCACTTTCATATGCTGTAGAAATTCGTTTTATCGCGTGGCATTTATTTTTGTTGTTCTAAGAATTTATATCAAATTAATTTAAATTTTTCTTTTGAAATACAATGGAAAGTTAAATCTTAAATAACATGTGTTTATTGTCTGATCTTATTGAAATTTTTTGGGCATACGATTGGCAATGAAATGTGACCAGACCAAATTGCAAGGTTGTATCTTTTGGGTGGATTGGGGGGTGGTATCCAAAAAGTGTAATATTTGTTACATGTGTATGCTATTCGAGATTATACATGCCAAATTTGGGGCCTCTAGCTCTTATAACATTTAACTTGATCTGTCCCGGGATTAGGAGAACTTATGTTATAAATATGAAGTCCCTAGCTCTTGTAGTCTCTGATATCTGTGTGTTCATACAGACGGACAGACGGTCAGACGGACAAACGGACGGACATGGCTAGATCGACTCGGGTGTCGATACTGATCAATAATATATATACTTTATATGGTCGGATATGCTTCCTTAGACCTGTTACATACTTTTGCACAAAACCATTATACCCTTTTTATCCATTTTTAATGGGTTCAGCGTATACATATGAAATTTCAGTGGTGCGGTTGGCAGATTGAAAATTGCCCAAAGTTTCGAAAAGAGTATAAAATCTTCGACAAGACAAGACGAAATGTATGGTCATTTGCATTTTTTCCTAACTCTCTCTACCTTTCGCACAAACACCCTCTGTTGCGCTGTATCAATCTATTTCTCAACCACAACCTTTTCACTTCCCTGCTGTGTTAAATGCCATTGAACTTTGTGAGTGCTCACAGCACCGTAAATTATTTCTGTTTCTAGTTGCATGAAAAAAGGTATTTGATGGTCGTCAATTTGTTGTATTGATTATTTAAATTGAGAGCAAATATCATGTGTCTGATTTAATACTATTGGACGATTTTGTCTACATATTCGAAGATGTAACGCCGTGGAACAGCCACAGACAGTCTCCACACCACCAGCCTCAACCCACTTTACAGGCGTGCGCGCACCAATTGATGTTGCGCAGGGTGTGGCACTGACACTAGTGTATCATCAACCGGATACCGATAGACACACATATAAGCACGCACAGTAAGTTACAGATTGGTATTTAGCAGCCTTTCTCAAAGTAATACTTGTTACCTTATAATCAGTTAGTGACAAAGTGTAGAATAATTTGCAATCCCCCTAAGTCTAGCTTTGTAATTTGTTTCGGTGGGCTATACAATTTAGTTAACTTAAGATATCGTAACATACCTGAAATCTAAGCTCAAGTTCCTTTGGTGTGTTGAAATGCGTTTTGCTGGAATGCCGTGCGTCTGGGCGCTAGTTAGTCCCGATGTTGTTGGTAAAACGCTTAGGTTGGGTCGCCCATGCACCGATGGCATGGATTGATTGAATCCACGGCTAAGGCTCAGGCGCGGCTTCGAGTAGCGTATATGTTTTGGGGTACTGGCCGCCGAACTAATGGTTGGCGTCGAAGTCGTGGATCGGCTGTCATAGTTTGGTAAGCTGAGTGGCAATGTAACGGGCGGGGCTTTTAGAAATGCAGGCACATAATCTTCATGACCTTTTGTCATCTCGGGCGATGCAATCGGCAATTCAGGGTTACTGTCACCGTTTGGGGGACACTCAAGGTGTGACTGCTCTGAATTTAGTGAGGAGGGCGTAGTGTTTGATGTAGATCGCATCTCGCAGGCGATTGCCATGGGTAGCAGTTGGCATTTGGCTGCCAAACTGCTGCTCAACATGCTGCATTTGCTGCCTGGATTGGTACTACAACTGGAACTGTGTAGTAGATTGGTGTCTAGCACCTTTGGACTGTGCACCACCGTGCTGTTGCTGTGTTCGCTGGAGCTGCTTGTGCTGGTGCAAGCAGCAGTCGAATGATCCGAATTATCATCGTCATCCGGCGGCGCTGGACTTTGCTTGCCGCCAGGCAAGGTATATATGTCCACATTGCCATTCTCGGAAACCGTCACATTGGCCTTGCTTATGATGATCTTCTCCTTGCCATTCATATTATAATCAGAGTGTACATCCGCATTAGACAGACGCACCATGGCGGGCGCACAGTGATCAACCATATCAGTGCTCGTGTCAGCTGCATCTATTGCTGGACGGAAGTGCAACACATCTCCGCTGTCCAAAAACGGATGTGTGCGCACGTGCAGATCGTCGGCGGCAACTGCAACAACAGGTGATAGCAGCTTGTTGGCAGTCTCAATTTCGCGTATTTGCCGCAAGTATTGATAGCCATTGTCTTGGGCTACCGGTTTTTTTCTGATACCGCCTCCAACGCTGGATATGCTAAGGCCAACTAGGCCACCGTTTTGCTTACTGTCTGATGGTGCTGTATTGGTCGTAGCTGCTACTGGTGTTGGGCTGGCCGCATTGCTCTTCTTGGTTTTAAATGCTGAGATGACGGAGTTCATTTTCGATTGTTATTGAGAGATTAAAGTTGAATTCAGATCGTGATTGTTCACCCCCAAGACCGATGCTTGAGTAAAATTTTTTTTTTAGCTAGTTTGATTTGCATTGATCTTTTGCTGATTTTTGTGTGCCAATTGAGTAACTTTCTGTTTACAAAAATTTAATGATGTATGTTTAGATCATTTACTCGACAAGTGCTTCGAGTGGAAGCTTGCCGTCAGCATATTTAGGTTCACTGCTTCGAGCGGATATTTCAACATATTAAGGTTCACTGCAATATACAAGGAAATTTGTGGTAATTATTCAATGAGACGAAAAATATAGGAAGGCTTAGAGGAAACACACCCGCCGCGCCCACAGCTTGTAGTGTGTATTTTATATTTTTATTTAATTTTTTTTGTATGTTTATAAGTACGAATAGATATCTATGCAATTTTAAGTTGAGTGCGGGTATCTATGGTCCATCACCAGATGCAAATCAATGATGTTAAAAACTCTATATAAATAAATGTGGCTCGAAATTTAGACAATCATATGGCCTTGAAACGAAATACAGGTATGAATACGAAAGCTGCCTTAAACAAGTAAGAGTGCTATAGGCGGGAGTGCCCGACTAGGAGATACCCTGATCCCAGTTCTGACATCCATTCATACTTGCCTAATAGTGTGCATACATACAGACACACACATACTGCAAGCTGTGCAAGCGGTTTAAGCAGTTAGCTTGCTTTTTCACTGAGCCCCACACAATGGAAAGTAAAATCTTAAATAACTTCTGTGTTTATTGTCTTTCTAAAATTTGTAGTACATGACATTGGCTATAAATTGTGTGACCAAACCAAATTGCAAGATCATGCCTTCAAAGAGAGTTTTTTGAAATTTTGGGGGGATTGGGGGGTGGTATCCAAAAAGTGAAATATTTGTTACATGTGTATACTATTCGAGATTATACATGCCAAACTTGGGGCCTCTAGCTCTTATAACTTTTAAGTTAAGGCCCAAACACGCTAGACTGAAATCTAAATTACAAACATACTATTTCGAGTGGAAAACTGTATGGAGTTACAAGAGACTATGTAGGAAAATAAAAAAAATTAACTTAAAACAAGTAAGAGTGCTCTAGTAGTTATACTCTAATCGAACCTTTTGGCAATTTTCAGTAGGTTATATTTTCTTTATAAGTATGCTTTAAAATTTTTCACGACTGCTTATTTAATTTGTTGGTGACACTGTTGCAAAACTGACTTTGTGTTGTATGGCAGCTATAAGATATAGTGGTCCGATCCCGCCGGCTCCGACCAATGTGCTGTTCCTTTGAATAATAAGTCTATGTGCAAAGTTTTATCGCGATAGTTCAAAACCTGACGGACTAGTATCCATACATACATACAGACAGACGGACCGACAGACAAAAATGATAACATCTCTAACGTCAATATTTTTCAGTGAACATGACTTTCCCTCTAAAACTGAGTGTAGTGTAGTAAGGTATTTTCGATGGTCGTTTGCCGATGATATTTCCATCATATAGAAATGATGCAATTGTGTAAAATATTCCAATCTTGACAGCAGGCCCTTGCATAAAGGTCCTATAATTCTATTTAGTTATAGTAGAGTATTTAAAATAAAATTTGGGATTTGGTTTTCATTTCGCCAGTCGTTGTTAATAAAACGCAAAGAAAACGAATGGATAATTTAACAAATATATACATATTCACAATTAAATTACTATTGAGCGAAGTAATACGTCATATGTGTGAGAAGATTAGTTGTGTAATATGAAGGTCAACCTGCTGGTACTCAGAGAAATCAAGTTCAATTACTTTTTAATAGCAAATCGCATATAAAAATTCCAATCTCAGACAAGGTGAAGTTAGAGACAGAGATGTTAGGGGAATAAAAACGTTGTATATATTTATAGTTGAAGGTATAATTAAAGGGGACAACTGCATGGGCCATCTTGATTGGATGTATGAATATGTGTGTGAAAAGCGTGGCTATGCGTTAGTTATCATTGAGATGTTTTATTGACTACTTACAAATAATAGTAAGACCATTTAAAATCTCAGACCGCAACAATAATTATATAGAAATATTTTCCATACATTTGCCCTTATCATTACAACTATATTATATTCAAATGTGCATTCGTATTTTGTAAAACGGACGGAATTTTCAGCTCTTGCCACTGCGTGACAGCCGACGATGCTTCATTCAGCGCGGTCGAGTGCCACTCAACAGGAAACTTGAAAGAATTTATCAACTACATATTTCTAAAAAGTAAGTAGCCTATGGAAATACATGATAAAATTGCATTACGAATTATATAGCAGACAGACAAGGGTAATGAGTGCAGGGTTGTACGTCGGCGAAGTCGTCACTTGGGCACGACAATTGAAAACGATTTGCGACTTAGAATGGACTTTAAACGAATAAGCAGCGTTGATGTCAAAAAAGAAATTGAATTAAATGGAATAGAATAGAATAAAAGGTCTTATCAGCTGCTCACAGACATCCAGCAAAAGTTTCAGACGTATACATATATATATAAAATTATATTTTATAAATTGCAAAGTAAATGATAATTTGCATAAGTAATACAGACGATGATGCTTCTGAGACTCAAGTTTATAAATAACTCAAGATGCAGCGTATTAACTTGTATATATATACTTGTAAATATTGAGCAAATATATATACTAACTGTCTCTATGCGAATCATCCGAGCTGGAAAATAATGATGCTAACTCTGTTGTCTGCTGCTTTGTGTGTGAAAGAACTTGAAGCTGATATGCAAGGAAATTTTATGGCCTGAACAAATAATTTCATGTGACATGCTTCTATTTACATGTCAATTTATGTATTAAGATTGCCCTCGTTTTTATACCCTGAACCCATTAAAAATGGATAAAAAGGGTATTATGCTTTTGTGCAAAAGTATGTAACAGGCATAAGGAAGCATCTCCGACCATATAAAGTATATATATTATTAATCAGTATCAACAGCCGAGTCGATTTGGCCATGTCCGTCTGTCTGTCCGTCTGTCCGTATGAACACACAGATATCAGAGACTACAAGAGCTAGAGACTTCATATTTGGAACATAAGTTGAATAGTAGAAATGCCTTTCAAAAACCTAAACCTCCAATAACTTTGTCAAAACTGATCAGATATTCGATCACGATGCAGTTTTGAATATTGCTTGACATCTTCAAGTGCATTTAAGTTATACACAATTTCGAATCTTCGATTTCCTACTAAGCACAAGCCAAAACAAGATTTCATACTCTTTTCAAACCATTAGACGATTTTCACTTTGCCAACTGCAGCACTTTTATATGCTGTAAAAATTCGTTTTATCGCATGGTATTTTTTTTTTTCGTTATAAGAATTGATATTTGAATTTTAATTTTTCTTTTGCCCGATCCGGCCAGCTCCAATCAATGTGCTGTCATTTTGAATAATAAGTATATGTGCAAAGTTTCATCGCGAAACCTTTAAAACATGGGATATATGGCCAAAGCCGACTTCGAGTTGTATGGCAGCTATAAGATATAGTAATATGATCCGACCGGCTCCGATCAATGTGATGTATGTTTGAATAATAAGTATCTGTGCAAAGTTTCATCGCAATAGCTTTGAAAACATGGGATTTATGGCCAAAACCGACATCGAGCTGTATGGCTATAATATATGGTGGTCCGATCCGACCGGTTCTGACCAATGTGCTGTCCCTTTGAATAATAAGTCTCTGTGCAAAGTTTTATCGCGATAGCTTAAAAACTGAGGGACTAGTTTGCATACATACAAACAGACAGACGGACATGGCTAGATCAATTTGTATTGTCATTCCAAGCGTTACAAACTGCAGCACAAAGTTAATATATTATTTTCTTCGAAAAGAGTATAACAAGGCCTAGATAGTCCATAGAAATGCCTTTTAAACACTAAACCTCCAAGAACTTTGTCAAAACTGATCCGATCTTCGATTGCAATACAGTTTTGATAATGGTTTGGCTCTACAAAAGGTCTAATGTTGTACGATTTGGGGATAACCGAAATAAACTTAATCTGGTTACAACTCACAAGCCATATTTGACAATTCCTGCTGATGGACAGTCTATAAGATGGACAGACAAGCAGACAGACACTCTTGGGTTTGCCTGTCAATGTTGATCAGGAATATATATATATAATACATATTATAGAGCTGGATTTGATTTGTTTCTAGATTGCGTTTGCACAAATAAAAATGTCCAGAAATGTAAAATATGTTGTGTGCTGGTCAATACAATAGCTATCGCTTGTTTGTTGCTTGCCCGCATATGTGCGCCACAGAAATTCTCTACAGAAATATTTGATCCCCAACCTCGTTGCTCATTTTATCGCCTCGTAAACAATCTTTTTCTCTGCCTGACTGCTCACAGCACAATGAAAAACAACATCAATAACAACAACAATAAATGCAGCGGATGCGTAAACAAGTAAGAATGCGGGAAGGGACAGCTCTCAGACTTTCATTGCAGAAGTAGTGCAAATGAAGCGGAACAGTAGGTTACATAGTAAATTAACAGTGTAGTGCGTCTCCAAAAGCTGCTGGAAAATTAAGTATAATTGTGCAAATTAGTATTGAAAGTCTATAAGAAGAAATATATACTAGATCTTATTAGTTTGGCTGGCATCGACAATCGAATATCGGAAATCTTTAGCTTAATTGCCAAACTGGTTCCTTTTGTGATTGAGATTTGAGCTTAAAACAACCAATGCTTAAATCTGCTTCAACGTCACTAAGACAACTTTTTTAAACTATTATCGTCACAAGGTTGTTTCAACTCGTCAAATACAAATCCACTCTTTATTGCTTTAAATACCATGAACAATAAATACACGTACCTTAGAATAATATTCCAAGCCTAACTGTGCTCAAAAAAGAAAATACAAAAACAATTTTCACTATAGCTGAAGTAAAAAAAAACAAGTGGGAAAGGATTATCTTCGACGTGCCGAAGATTTTATACTCTTTTCGAACTTTTAGGCAATTTTCACTCTGCCACCACTGAAATTTCATATGATGTAAAAAATCGTTTTATCGCGTGACATTCATTTTTTAAAAATAGTTAAAAAGGGTATATCGTTTTCGGGCCATAACTTAGAAGTTATAAGAGAGAGAGAGTTAAGTTATAAAGTGAAATATTTGTTACATGTGTATCTAATGTAACAAATATTTCACTTTTTGTAAACCATACCCCGCTCCCCCAAAAGTGGAAAAACGTATATTTTAGGTATGAAGGTATGGTTTGGACACACATTTTATTGCCAATTGTATGCCCAACAAATTTTAATAAGATCGGATAATAAACACAGAAGCTGTTTAAGATTTTACTTTCCATTGTGTGGAAAAGCAAGCTAACAGCTTAAACCGCTTGCACTGCTTGCAATATGTGTGTGTTTGTATGTATGCACAGTGATAGTTTTGTATGAATGAATATAAGGACTGGGTATCTCCTAGTCGGGCACTCCCGACTAGAGCACTCTTACTTGTTGTTCTAAGAATTAATATCATATGAATTCAAGTTTTTCTTCTTCTTTGGGTCTGACCAATGTGCTGTCTCTTTGAATAATAAGTATATTTGCAAAGTTTTATCGCGATAGCTCTAAAAACATGAGATATATTGCCAAAACTGACCTCGAGTTGTATGACAGCTATAAGATGTAGTGGTCCGATCCGGCTGGTAGCGACCAATATAATGTACATTTGAATAACAAGTGTATGTGCAAAGTTTAATCGCGATAGCTCAAAAACTGAGGGACAAGATCCCATACATTCATACAGACAGACATTCGACGGACATGGCTAGATCAATTTGTTTTGTCATTCTAAGCATACTGGAGGTAACTTTTGGGGGTCTCTGACGCTTCCTTCTATGCGTTACAAACTTCACCACAAACTTAATATACCATTTTTTTCGAAAAGAGTATAAAAATCGGAAAACCGACAGTCGAAACAAAAACAACACGCCGAAGAGTAACCGAAACAGATACAGAACCAAAACACAGAGAAACGGAACTTTGAAACGATGAGCAGCCGAGGGTTGGTCTCTGCGCAGTCAGCTTGGAGTAATATACGAATGCTTGTGTTGTGAGACTACTGTAAAGACTTATGCTGTTAGTATTTGTTGTGCGCCTCGTTTGTATTTCATACTCTTACTTTGTTATGGTTTCCGCTGTTATTGTTGTGCTTGACGGAGTTCAACGACATAACCAACGACATCTCTTTGGCTGGCGCGCTAGGTCGTCGTTGAACAAATGAAGCAAATGTTACAATACATATTAACTTGAGTAAAAAATTCAAGAAACGCTTCACTTTCATAAAGTAGATCAGCTGGAGAGAGCTAGAGAGAGAGGAAAAGGTTATAAGATAGTAAATTTTGCCCGGGAATTTTATGATTAAGCAGCAGTAACTGCTTGAAGAAGGTGACCACAATAGAGGTGAATGCACACTTATTGTGCGGAAAGGGATGCGGAAGAAATGCGGCTGACACTAGGGCAAGTTCACATGCAGCAGTCAGTACACGGTCGACAATTAAAACAAATGTACATACTACATTACTAATTTACAACCACATCTCATGTTATACCCATTCCAATTACTTTTTGCTAAATGCCTATAAAAGTAAAAGGTACATACATGTGAAGAGTTTAAGCTTGTGCCTGCATATGTATTAATACAGGTGTGTATTATTTACCTTATTATGCGCAATAGTTACCAATAACTTGTATTGATTCCAGGTTGTTCAGGGTAATCCAAAATTCGTATAATGTAAACAGTTGTGGTTTTTAGTGCAGCTGTAGTCGATGTTGGTTGTTATTTGTACACTTTCACTTGTTGTTGGGTATTGTTATTACAAATCACAAAAAAGTGGTCGAAAATATTTCATTTTTCTTGTTTCGCTCTCTTACACACACAGACAGTGTGCAATACGAAACGCATTCGTATGCAGGTGGAAACAATGCGGTCACTCAAAATTTGTATGTATTAATTTAAAACTGCCTAGTCCGTAGAAATAATGATTACTACAAATATGCTTAGTATTGTTGTTAGTTGTTCCAAAATAAGTAACAACAACGACAAAAAGAAACTACGCTTCCAGCAAAACACAAACAGCGGCTGCAAAACTCTCGCTACGGGTTGCGTTGTGTGGCAGCGCGCTTAAGTGGATACAAGTATATGCATATGCATGTATGTATATATTTCACAGCTCGCTTGGATGTGTGTGTATGCCTGTTTCTTGAAAAATAGCAATTTGGCGACAGCAGGCAACACTTGATTAAATATTGGAAATAACACGCTTATTTATTAATCAACGCTTTATTTTGATTGTTTCTGAATTCATTTTTTAAACGGTGTCGCGTATTTCTTGCTTTTACTTCCAGACGGCACACCTAAATACATATGTATGCACACATTTAAGTATACACATGCATACATACTGATATAAAATTAAATGACGCGCACGTACACTCCCATATATATATTCATATACGAAAAATATATTTATTATATGCGTCAGCAATATGTGTAATTTGTAATAGCAAATATTATTGTTAAGTAGTGCTATAAAAAAAACGTTTGCGTTTTTGTTGCATTGGTTTTCCACTGGCGGACTAATTACGTGAAAAGACACCACCGACGCGCACACCCAATTCGTTCAATTATTTTGTTGCTACTGTACGATAGGGGTGTTACTATCGACGACACTATACACGATATTTTCCACCAGAGTTGTGCGACTTTTGGTTGTTCTATCGATAAGTTGACGATGACAAACATTCGATTGAATTGATACCAAAACAACTAAATTGTATTTAAAATTGTTGGTTTTCTTTTCAAATAGAACTATTTCTTGCATAACAACTAATTTCTATTTCGAATTTTTGGTTTTATTTTCAAATACATCAACTATTTCTTGCATTCTGCATCATTTTTTTGTCATTATAAAAAGTAAAACAAATAGTCGCACTTGTCATTTCATTAAAAAAACCTTTTCTTGATTATTTTAATTTTTGCATCTTATGCTAAATATAATGATAGTAAAAACTAATTGAAGTTTACATATCAAAAGCGTTTAAATTGATCGCTAAACCATGGTTCCTGTTTATGTGTAACCAACCCCTGACCCAATAACTTGACTGCGTCATTGATTTACGCCACACTAATTTTCGCAATGGGATTTGAAAACGGTGAACTTATATCAAGTGACACAATGAGTCATCCATTTTGTGCGCAAGCCAAAGATCTAAATATATATGTTCAAACATATCCACTGGCAGCAACAAATTCCATGAATTGAATAATGCGTTTTTAAGTGACGGTTAGAAGCATTCTTCAGTAAATTGTGCAATTGCTCAAGTGACCGTCAACTATGCGGGGTTGAGACAGCCCAAATTAGACATAAACTCCATATAGCATAGAAATGAGGAAAATATGTTGTGGCGCAGATAAGCCTCGCTTGTCCAGCTGCACAGTTCAACCAACAATATGTAAATAGAAGGAGCGGCTGAGTAGACCGTTGTTACTAATAAGTGTAATACATTCTTTGACTAAGTAATTTAGTTTGATACTAGGTAAAGATAAGTTTGCTGGTTGTTATAATGACATTTCAAGGAGCTTATGAAGTGATACTTGAAGTGCTTTAAAAATTAATAGACTTATGACAACATCTGTTTTGTTTTCAGAGGATAATATATAGAAAGAGAGTCACAACGGAATATAATTGCGTGTAGTCGTTTTCATTGTTTTTTAAGAACTGGATTTTGACTAATTAATTTTTGTCTGTTTTGATTTGGTTGATCAACATACACTTTGCTATCCTTATAAGCAACAAGTAGTACAAAGATTGTTTGTTCCAAGATTTGGATGCACAAATCCAATCCAATTAAACAAGTAAGAGTGCTCTAGTCGAGTGTGCCCGACTAGGAGATACCCACACAACAACAAATGATCAATAATCTATTAACTGGCAGCACTTTAACGAAGCGGATAACTTTAAGGTAAATGCTTACAAGATATTAAAGCTATTTCCCGATACCCCAGATATTTGTGTGAGCAGGCACTTGTACACAACAGGAATTTCATGCCTTATAGAAGGGCACCCCCTATGTGAAGTCTAATGTATTTTTAGTCCCCCAATATGTTTATGGAATTTAAAGTGTATTTATACATCTTCATATGTATGTTCATGTATACATATATATTAAAATACTGATAATTCCGCACATAAATTATTACATTATTCAATGTATTTATAGCAATGCACTCTTATTATGCGTATGTATCGTTTTTAAATTCACTTATCTATCTAGTGTATCCCGCTATAAAAAGCATATCGGATAGGATGGTCCATGGTCTTAATACATTCAATATCAACTGCTGTTCGCTTGATATGATATGCCACGTAGCTAGTATTGATGAAACTTGTACAATCAGACATGATAAAAATATCCGTGTGAAATGCTACATATTGTTTTTGAGCTCAAGCGTTGCCAACATCACCCTTAGGTCCTTCAAAAGTTTAAAAAGAATCGGCAAGGCAAACACCATACCTAAAGTAATTGCATTGCTTGGCTAAAATATGAACGGCAACTCGTGTAATGCGGGCTGAAATCGTTGAGTCGTTTTTGTAATAGAGAGCTATATGTATATATATATATACGTATATATATATATATATATATATATATATGTATATATAAAATATAAATCAACAGTTAGAGATTTTAGTGGTAATTTGTTGCTGCACTGGAACGAAAAAAAAGACTATAAGTAAAAAGTAATTAGTAACAGATTTTGTTAGGATGCGCACACGCACGCCTGCATTTGATCTAGCCCTCGAATATAATGTGCGTGTCACTTGGCCTTAGTTTAGGCTTGGAGTTTGAGTCTGGGTGTGACCCGAGCAACGCGCCCTAACACTCGCCTGTTTGGAATTGTTTGTATGCGCTGTATTCGTGTCATACCCACACAGGCCCCCTGTCCCAATGCTCATTTTGGTCATATTCAGAGCGTGGACACAACAGGCTTGTCACTTATTTAATCAAACATCAGGGCATGCTCTTTTAGCTGATGGTGTGTGAACCAGAAGACATTCAAATTATTTTAGTCTTAACAGTGTTACAAAGAGAAAGGAATGCTTTAAGTACTCATATATTTGTTTATATTTTTTGTTTCCTGCAATCCACTATTTATTATCTATAAATAGTTTAACAAGTTCAAAGGTTGTGCACGTGCATGCCCTTGAGTTTTAGTTACATCCCTTCTGAGTACGTTTTATATTTGTAATTTGTTAAGGAAACACACCAATTCATTTCACACATTCTCCATTTGTCTGTCATTTGGACTATTGAGTCCGGAAACCGGTTTATAGTTTCACTCGGCAGATAAAGGATCACTCGCTGAGCTTCAAGTTTCCTAGTTGAAATGAAGCTGGATTTAATATATTGATACAAACAGTTTCAGGATAATTATAAAATGAGTTTTCTTTGTCAGTAGAAGCCACTGTTTACTAGTATATAAAAAACGTCCAATATAAAAGCATACCAATATAAGGTTTATTTATGTATGTAAACACAAAGAGATAAGTGTCAGTTGAAATCATGTTTCGATTTACTTATCTTCCTATTTGCGCCTGTTCATTCCTCCAGATTTTTTCTGTGCATTTTTTGTTGGTCTTTGATTTTTTCGCATACTTCGCTTGCGATTCTCAACTTTTTTTGTGGCATTTTCTTCGTGACGCCTCTTAATAAACTCAAGACGCATTCGCGACTTGACTATCTGTTCCGGCTTACGCAGCTCCTTGTCATTGCTACTGATCCGCTTCTTCAACTCTAATTTTGCATTGTGACGAGCATGGCGGCCTGCTGGATAGCGCTGCACATGAGATAATGGCTTAAAATTGTCGTCATCGCTGCCAGCATTTTCACGTTGTAGCTGTTCCTCAATCTTAGACTTCTCCTTCCACTCGTTGTAGCGACCCGTCTTAAATGAAGCGGGAATCCAAGCCCCAGATTCTGTGCGTATTTTGTTTGCACGTGGATCTTGAACTGACACCATTTTCTTCTTGACACGATCCCATTTCTTGAGTCCTGGCTTATGCTTCATCTCCAGTGTTCTATTGCGATCTACCACAGAAAACTCGGCATTCTGTGCTTGACGCTCAAATGAATTAATGGCGAGGCCATCTTCGGTGTGTTTATCTGCTGACTGGTAGGGCACATAGTTCTCTTCATCTTTGGTTTGCACCCTGCGTTTCTTTTTCCTGTGTTTTTCAGTGTATAGAGCATCCATATTTTGCCGCTTTTTGGGTGCGACGACCTTTTTAAACGTATTGTTAATGGATTCATCATCAGCGAATGAAATAGTCTTTGACTTTAGGGCGTCCACTCCCTTTTGCATCTCATCAATATCATCCTTGGCGCGTTGGTGGCGAAACTTTTCAATGACTTCAGTGTGTTGTGAACGTTTTTCCTTCATAACAACAAAAGGTACTGACTTTTGTGTTGTATTCAGTTCAAAAATGGTCTAAAATATAGATAATATAGCTACATATGAATTGTTTGATTAGTTATAGAGGCCACTTACACCACTTGGTCGAAAGTTGCGCATCTTAACTAATATATCATGTTTTTCGTTTTCCAATTTACGCTCAGAATCAGCTACATCAGCCTTAGAACTAGAATTAAATTCTTGGCCAGAAATCTGAGCGGCTTGCTTAAGCACGGGCGCAGCGTTAAAAAAATCCTCAAGGGACTTCAAAGCAAAGAATTTAATCTTCTTAGCTCGCGCATTAGCATCCGTGGATGCTGTGGGACGAGAGCTCAAGTACTTCTTGTACGCATTCTCGCTGGTGCGCAGCACGCCCGCCTGTTTGACAAGTAAATATTCAAATACAAAACATATACACAATTAGTAGCAATAACTTACTATATGATGGCTTTTCTTTATCTCTGTTACGCTCAAATACTCCTCTTCCAACAAGTCTTGCGGTATAGTGCCAATCGAAGAGCTGTCATTGATGTTGAACGGTCGATTTAGGAACAAGTGCAAGTCTAGCAAATGTGATGTATCATCTGTGGAGAATATGGAGTATGCTGTGCCAGTGCGTCCTGCACGAGCACAACGCCCCACACGATGTACAAATAGTTTCGGTATGCCCGGAAAATGCAAGTTAACCACATAATCTAAGCTGGGTATGTCGATGCCGCGAGCAGCTACGTCTGTCACAATTAGAACCGAGACCTTTTTGCTTGCAAATTTCGCAGTATTGATTTTTCGCGCAGATGCATCCAAACTGGAATACACAGAAGTATTTGATATGCCTGCCTGGGTTAGTATCTAAAATTAAATAAATAATTTATGTATTAAATGAAAAACATATTTTTGTTGCACCTACATATGAAATAAGCTCAACGTGATGTTGTGTACCCGCAAAAACAACTGTTTGCGCTTGCTGGGGTATCACATATTTCAGCAGTACCACCAAAGCTGTATAGCGATCATCTGGTCGACAGTATATAAACTTTAGGACCAGTGCGTCTGGCAGCTTAGACTCTACATCCAACCGTATAAGTACGGGATCACTGAGTCCAGCACGTGCAAATTCAACCAACAGTTTTGGCAGAGTCGCCGAGAACATGACCATTTGACGTGAAGCAGGCAAGCGATGCAACGTTTCATTCAATTGCTCGCCAAATCCCATTTCAAAGAGCCTATCGGCTTCGTCGAATACCACATAATCTGAAAAATAAAAATGCAATTAGAATCAGTAATTTACATGTAATTAAATTCTGTTGCACACCTATTGAGTTTAGCTTTAAGTCCATCTCCACACACAAATGCAGAAAACGGCCCGGCGTAGCAACAATGACATCTGGACAGGTATGTATTGCCGAAAATTGCGAGTCCATGGAATCCCCGCCGAGAACTAGGATCGTCTTTAGCTCCATAAAACGACCTAAGTCCTTAATAAATTTATATGTTTGAACAGCTAGCTCACGCGTTGGCGACAGGATTAGGGCACGTGCACCTTTTGTGGGTTCGCGGCGCTGCAGCTTCTCAAATAGTGGTATTAAAAAGCAGGCGGTTTTTCCGGAACCTGTTTTGGCCATGGCAACAACATCACGTCCCTCCAATATCAATGGAATGGTTTTCCGCTGAATAGGCGTGGGCACTTTATAGCCACGTTTAGTTATGCCCTTCAGTAGCTCAAATCCCAGACCCATAGATTGGAATCCACCGCTTTTTTTCGATTTAGGTTTGCTCTTAAGAATGTCATCGTTGCCGCTACTAGTACCACTTTGTTCCAATGATGGAAAACCAGGTATTTCGTCGTGCTGTTTTTTACGCTGGAATCAAATGACAATTATTTATAAATTATGTAAATATTTCATAGATATTCTCACCATTCTCAAGAAAATAAGGTAAATAAAAATAAAATCTTTTTACTTCACACGTGCAAGTGCGCCAGTGTGCCCAATTCGAGAATTCAGAGACATCGATATTCTTAATGTTTCAATGTAACTGCAAAGTATCGATAAAAGCCAAATTATCGGATAAAGAGGTTACGCACACCAAAGTCGAAAAATTATACTGCATGCGCAATGAGCATTGGTAAAAAAAAAACAAAAAAAGCTATGCGAGCCAAACTCGGCTTTTATTTATCCACTTGCTAATGTATATTTTTAAAATTTACCTTTAAACGTTTTAATGAAAAAAAGTTATTGTAGACGGCGTCAGGTTTTTTCTTTAAACATAAATTTAACAGATCAATTGTAGTAACATCACAAATTTTCACGCAGGGATGGCATATTTTAAGCACACTGGTATATTTTTGCTTTAAAGATTCGGTCACGCTGGAAGTGACACATCCATATATATATATGGTTTTGCTTATTTTATCCACATTTAACCAGCAGCGTTACGGTTTTATTAGATTACAGGAATTTATTTAATGTAAAAAAATTAACATTTATGTGTGCACATTATAAAATCGTTCGCAATTGACGCCTTTAACAAATCCGCGCATCTCCTACATTTTTAGTATATAAATGTAACATTTAAACTTGAACATATTACTTATTTTCCTCTGGCATACATATATGTATATCTTCAGTTTACTTTCGATGTACTCAAAATAACTCATAGTACTGATAGCAAAATGTTGTCAGCAACTTTTAAATCAAATTTCTTAATTTGAAACTTACAACTACATACATACATAGTCCACTGATTAAGAATGTTTACCATTGTAAGCTTATGCATATTTACAAAGTAGATAATAAAATAAACCTTTAAACGTCTACATAATTTATTTCTGCGTCAGAATCGCGACCTAAAATCAATTGCTCCAAGCGCTCGATACGAAGCAACATATCTTCCTTTTCCTTCTGCACAATTTCCACTCGACGGCGCAGCTCATCATTATGCCGCCGAAGCTCGTGCAGCTGCCGACAAACTTCAGATGATGTTAACAATGGCATCACGTTGGGACCTTTTGTTGTATTGAATTCATTGCCACTGCGTAAGCTCGAACGCATCGCAGCAATGCCTAAGGATTTATTGGCAGTTCCAGCATTTGTGACCCCGACAACAGTTCCGGATGCTGGGGAAGGCCGCAATTGAATAGTTTGCACAGTGCCCACTTGCCCACGCATTGTGCTTGTTACCGCGGGATTGTGGGTTGGCGTTGTGCCTGTAGCTTCATTCAGCAATTGCTGCTGCTCATCAATAGCACTGCACTCGAGAGGTCTAGGCACGCAAGGTAGTTTTAACTAAAAAAAAAAAACTGTTAGTAATAAGCATTCTACAATTTATATAATAGCCATAACAAACCTGACGAGACTGTAATTGTCGCATCTTAACCAGTTTGGTACCATCGGCCAGTTGGCGTACCACGCCAGAGCTACAGACAAAATATTTTCAATTAACTTTGCATCATAAATGTAAAAAAAAACCTGCCTTGCTAAGGTTGCCGGTATTTTCTGTATAGATTTTGGCTGATCACAAAGTTTCTTAAAGTCGGTCAACGAGATAATTCTTATATTCTGTTCAAGGAAAAACATGAGTTAAGTTAGGACTTGAAAATTAACTACATATGTATTTCCAACCTTGTTCTTTGTAACACCACCAGCTGTACTATGTGACGGTGACTCCTTTTGCTTAATGACATTCATGCGTATTTTTTGAGGCGATGAATTATGGGTAGTTTGATTTGCACTGGAATGCAAACTGATTGCGTTGTTTCTTAAATTACTGTTAATAGATCCATTTGTACTTTGTTTGACATTTGATCCACGATTCGTTTCGTGCAATAACATACGTCCACCCTCTGAGAGCACTAGCTGTCGACCATTTCGTAAAGCAGTGTTCAGCATCTTTTTCGAAGCTTCATCATCTACAATAACGTTCAATGAATGGAAAAATATATTTACGTAGAATGGAAAGCTTAATACCTATTTGATTGTCTTGCATCATGTCGGCAATACCGTGGCTCTTTAACATATTTAAAGCAGAACTTCCGAGCATGTTTGTATCTATAAGAAAAGATTTTTTACTTCTGAAATAAAAGAAAGATAAACTTACGGCCGCGCAAGGTCTCTAAAACATCCATCTTATCTTCGACTGACATGTCGGCATCGTCAAGACTTCGTGTTGTCTTAGGCTCATCCATAATTGAATTGACTGCATCACTGGTTTCTTTCTAAAAATTAGTCAACAAGTGTTGGTTCATAATATGATTACTTCCACATCAAAGGGGAAATATGAAAATGTTTTAATGTGCCCATAGATAAATGGAATTTATTCATTTTGTCGTAAGGTTGTCTGACACTATTGAAACTATTACGTTTTGCACTGGGAATATTAGCGTCAAACATTTTGATAACATTAGCAGAGAGACTTTGCAAATATATGTATTAGTTTTTTTAAGTTCAAGACCACTTTAATACTGGAAACAGAGTACTGCACATTGGGTAAAGTCCGACTGGAATGATTTTAATTGATTCGAGACTTTTGTAAAGGACATTATGCATTCACATACTTTTATATCGAGCGGAGGCGAAGTCAAATAAAAGTTCGTAAATAAAAGTGTTTATAGTGCCTTTTATTTAACGTATTACTATCGACGTCAGAAAATCACTTACCTCTGTCTCTTCGTTGAACTTGCGGTTGGCCTGTGTTTGGCGTGCGGTCTCCAGCTCCGCTAAGATGTCTGCCTGCTCTGTTAACACGGCCAGAGCGATTGGGGTTTTGCCGAACTTGGAGACCAATGTTACATCCGCTTGTTTTTTAAGTAGCATGCGTACAATACTTTTGTGTCTCTTCTCTACAGCCCAGTGTAGTGGTGTCATACGAAGCTTTGTAACAAGAATTATTCAGTTCATAAGTCAGTTCAGGTTATAAATAAAAAGATATTACACACCATATCACGTGCGTTCACGGCACATCTGAGGGCAAGGAGTAAGCTTACAATTCGCTCGTGTCCGAAATAGCACGCTAAATGCAATGGCGTTCGATCTACTTTGGTTTTGGCCTCCATGTTGATTCCGCCTTGCAGTAAAATTTCGCAGATTTCCAGTTGATTGTTCATCGCAGCAAAGTGCAGTGCCGACATACCCAGCTTAAAGGGGAATGTTACTGTTAGAATAATGTGATATAATATTTATTTTAACTCACCCAGTCAGATGCGAATGGAGCGCCATGAGCAAGAGCACTCTTCACACCAGGAACATCGCTGTCTCGAGCACATTGTAAAAGTTGCTTGCCCAAGTCCACGACCGTTGTTGGTCCGGGCGCGTTGCTTTTCTTTAACAGAAGCTCACCCTCGGTACGCTACAGTTACAACCAGCAAGAGTTTATTTTATAAGTCGCTTGGAAAGCTTTAAAAATGCATTATTACTCACAATTTCATAATTTAGTAAGTTGGACAGTTGCTGGTTGAGGGATTGCGCCTCCATTGCCACACTGCCATCGGCGCGCAATGTGGCCACAACTTTGCTATTCCCCGTCGCTCCAACAACGCTGTGCATTTTAGCAAGCAAGAAGTTTCAGTAACACAGGCTACCCTTAAGTACCATTACTCTATGTTAATATTTGTTGTAAGGCACAACAAAAAATGCCAATAATTTACAATGATCATCTGCATATGTGTATATGTATATGGAATATGCGCAAGAGTGGGACAATGCGATCATCCATTTGTTGATATTATATCGATTTAATATCGATATTAACAGCGGCGCACTTTCATCTCTATTATTCATTGATAGCATTCTAAATAAAATATCGATATCTTGCCAGTATTAATACTTTTAACTATTTTTTTTAATAAAATAATATTATTGTAAAAATAAAAACGAGTAACAGCATTTTTCTAGAAATCACATTAGTACTCAGCGCACACAAAGAATGAATCAAATTAAATTCGAACGTTCGATTTGTTCGAGAGGCCCTGGTTAAAATCTTGCACAGTTAAGTATCTGTTAAAGTACTTTTATAGCGTTGTTTTGAGCGCCTATTTGAGCTGTGAGGACCCCGATTCTGCTCATAAAGCAGCTGTTATTGACCACGTGGGTACAAATTTGTTTCACTATATTGTAGAAATTGCAGAGGCCGCCGAAAATCAAGCTTAGGCCAATGCATTGCAAGAACAGTCTAACTCTTTTGGATAAATATATATACATATGTATATATATAAAGTTATTTATTTGGCATTAATGGTAATTAATAGATACATATATTTGCTTTTTTTTATAAATTTACATAATAGGGATGTGTGTCATATTTATTTTGTTGGTCTTCAAAATTTTCTCGCATTTCTACATCGAATAAATTGCTCTCAATCAGTCATAACCAAGTACATATTAGCCACATTTAACTTGTTTAATTATTTGTGTACATATACAATCTTCTATGCATGTATTAACTTTTTAATTATTTATTATCATATTAATTCATTTTTAAAACTGCCTAATTTGATAGTAAACTTTCAGCTTTAATGTTTTGTTGAACTTCTGAATTCTGTTCCAGAAATAAATACTTTCAAATTCAAGTACTGTATTTGTATAATAAAAGTTTTGTAAACTAAATTCGAGTCCAGAATTCAAGGTATTGCGGATAAATCTGACGTCCGAATATGATTGATAGGTTAACCCGGTAACAATTGCAAAAATCATATTCTAATAATTTAAAGACTTACAAGATATATTAAATAGTAAATTGCTTTCAGAATTTATAACTCCAGAATAATTTAATCATACATTTGGTTTATTTTTCCTTAAGAAAAATTAAATTCGCTCATTAATCATGAAATTTGTTCTGTAATAATATGTATTTTGCTTTTGGTTTTACGACTTAGACCAAAAATTACAAGTAACAATTTAATTGAATACATTTGCTTTGTTTTATCTCTACTTTTATAAACTCATTTATGCTATATTTATTTGATTACTTGTGTTGCATTTAATACACAAACTATTGTTTTTTTAGTAAAGATTTGGTTTTGTGATGCTTGTTCATACATGTGGATGGATAGGACAACTTTAAACTAAACGTTTTGAAAATTCATTACAAACATTAAAAAAATTTAAAAAAGACAGCTTGATTAATAAATAGATTACAAACGATTAAGCCCGAACTCAATTATTCAACTTTTAAATGCACCCCTGACGATTTAAATTAAAAACACAAGAGCAAAAATCAGTAAAAGAAATTTTTCAACATTAAAGAAAACATTTTTATGTCGCTATTATTGAATGCATTTTTTCTATATATAATTGTAACAAATATTTTATATATCTGACATTTTTTTCTACGCATGTGCGTACTCATATGTAATACGATTTATATTTTATTAAAATATAGGTAATTTTGTTTTATTAAGATGATTAAGCGAATGAACTATTTTCTTCCTGTTCCGCGGCAGCTGCCTTAACCATTTCGATGGCTGCTACTCGTGCGGCTGTTAACGTTAAGTCCGCATCAAAACCTGGCTTGTGTGTTGGCGACTGACTCGGCGTGCAGTTCGAACTCTTTGGTTTTCGGAACCAGTTGCCAATGCGTCGACGACCTAGCGACCCAGTTGACGTTGTCGTTAACATCTGTCCGGACCCATTGCTAGTACTAGCAATGGCGTCGCGCGACTGTGATTTCTTTGGCAAAGTATCACAAGATCGGTAAGGTGACTTGGATGGCGATTCGGGTACTGAACTATCGCCACTTGCCGATGTGGTGCCCATAACGTGCTCACAGTCCGGCAACTCATAATCCGATTGGTCAGAAAAGTCACCTGGTCGTTCTTCATAGTTGTACTCAAATCCCGTCATCTCGGATACGTAGAGCGCCTTGCCACCAAATTGTCGCTCCAGAGCGAGCGTATTCAGAAAGCGATGTTTGCGGTTTGCTGAACGAAAGCTAAAGTCGTACCACTTGTCCCGTGACTCGCAGTAGATTCGTAGTGAGTTCTTGATTGTGTGACCAAACATTTTTCCATCCCGCACGTTCACGATTCGACAGCGATCCAAAAAGATTCGGCCCTTGTAGATAAAATGACTTCTCTTGATGATATCCCGTTTGCAGTAGATCAATTGGTTATCAAATAGGAAGAGAGTGCAGCTGCTATTCCACAGGTTTTGCTTTTGGCGCGTGGCGTCTACTTGAAGGAAAAATCGCGTGCTGTGCAGGTGCAGAGGTGGTCCTTTAAAGTTTTGGAAACTAGCCTGATGTCGTGCAATGGTCTCGCTGTGGCGTTTACCTTCATTTACAGCTTCTGTGATGCCGCGCATTTTCTCAAGCGCCATACTAACGGTGTCATGCGTATCAGGAACATCCAACTGGGATATCTCGATCGGTTCATAGTCCAATGCATCTGCTTGGTCGCTGAGATCAATAGAGCTAGGGGTGCTTTTACTGTTAAAAGCAGTCTTAATAAGTTCATTAAGGTGCAGAGGATAACGACAGATACGTTGCACTGGCGCCAGCAGATGTGCGGATAGTGGTAGCTCGGCAAGGTTTTCGGATTCGCGGCAACTGTGTGTAGAAAATTTAACAAATATTCCTGTTTTAGGGCTCAAGAGTAAGTATTAAAAACTTACTTCTCCAGAATAATACGCGCATCTTTGATGCGTTCATAGGATTCGAGTTCTATGAGTGCACGTGGATAAGCGTTACAGTACGTGGAGTAGCAGAGAAACCCTTTATGCTAAATGGAGAAATAAGGGTCAATTATTAAGAATTATTGTCATTTGAGAGAACAAACCTACCATCTTTAGAAAGACTTTTGATATTTGATTCTGGTCGATGCCTTTTCGCAGCGCCTCCAAAAACATTCTCTGAAACTTGTATATGGCTGTTATATTCGAAAATATGAGTCGTATGCTGTTAGGAGAAAATATATCGATACGTTTGCTCATGGCAGGCAAGTATCTGGAGATGAAATATTAAGTGTTAGCTGTATTCAGTTGTTGACGATTTATTTTATTACCCATCGCAAATGGCAGCTAGAAGCTTGACGTAATTGACTTCAGTTTCGAGAAGCTCGCGAACAGCGCCGTTCCGTAGTATATCACCAGTATCCTGCAACATATTATTGAGCTCTAGTGCCGGGAAGTCGGTTGATCGCGGAGATTCAATTACAATGGTTGTGATGTTGCTCTGATCCACACTCATGACTCCGTTGGCACTCTCGGTGCTTGTGTCCAATTCATTAACGGGTACTGATATTTGATACTCTTTAACGACTGCAACGGGCTCATTGTGCAATATCGACCGTTGCACGTTGAAGAGTGAATCTAATTCACGGCTATGAATAATTCGCACGAAGTCTTTGGGAAACCAGCCCAACTCTGGATCAAGTATTTCTTCTACAAGACTAACATCCTCCTTTTTAATGCGTCCAAACCACCAGGGGCCAACTTCCTTGCGCAATATCTCGATTAGAGTGCCACGCTCCAAACCTAGCTCTTGCGGACCAGCCGCTGTGAAGTTGTAAAGCACTTCTGCATAAATGGGGTAGTAGCTATTTGCTGTAGGGTAAATATGTTGATATGCATTAGCAACGGTCAGTTTAAGTCAATTTAAACGATTGTTGTTGAAAGTTTATACCTATATTACATCGTTTTTTACCGAACAATTTTTAAACAAATTTTGACATGAATTTCCTAAAACCTAAATGATAAGCTATAGTTTTGGTAAACGGAATTACAATTTGGTTTCTATATGGTTTTTATGATACTTTTAAAGGTATGTTATTTCGTTAAACACGTCTAAAAATATAAACCATGATCAACTGGATTATTTGGGTGCATAATAGCACTTTCTAATTATATAGTATAAGTGTCTGCATGTAAACTTACCCTCCTCATTTGATGCGACGCTGTCGCTATCGCTGTCCTCAATATCGCCGCGACGTATCCCATAAACTTCTAGGCCATTTGGTTGACTGAGCGAACGCGTGGGCAAGGACTCGGGTGCTTCGCGTTCTATGTTGTAATCACTGCCTATACTAAGTTGTTTGTGGACTGGCGGTTTTGCAGCCGCCTGTTCCAATATGCTGTTTGTCTTGGCAGAATGAGAACGGCGTATAGTGCGCCCCTGTGCCTCTGTGGAATTCATTGTGTTCGTCAGGGCAGCGACTGCCCTTTGCTTGCCGGTGGCCAATGCACGCACATACTGCTCATCCTGTTCAAGTTCAATTTGTATGCCAGAATCACCAGAGTTGCATTTGTCACGTCGATTAAATTTTGTCTTACGACGTTCCTTTGACGAACGCCAAATAAGTGGTCCAAAGCGATATTTGCCGGAGCTTGTATCACTGCTAACATTGTCCGTGTGGACTGCCTCGTAGGCTGCACATTGAGCTGGTGCCGTAATGGAGACATTCGGTGTTGTGAGCGGTGGATTGGCGGCAGCGTTGAGGTCTGCTAGAGGCAGCGGTATAATTTTCAATTGATTTCTATTGTTCAAGTTGTGTAAGGTGCGTTTCAATTTCTGTAAGACACCTATACTGCCGACTCCACCGCCAATTGCACTGCTACTTCCGCTGGCTTCCATTGTACTATCTGCAGTGGTTGGTAACTCAACAGAGGCTGTGGGCTCATTATAGGAGTTCTTTGGAGCTGTTACCAATCCGGTTAGCGTAGGACTCGAAATGGCACGCATCTGCTGCGACTAAAAAGAGAAAAATATTACTTATTAATAGTGATTGAAGATCATGTATCTATTTCCGGCTACTGATTTGTTCTCGTTTCTCACACGAAACCACAAACATTTTATCCTGTCAAATGTGATTTATTACAAAAACAACAAAATGATACCTAGCTATTGTAAGCTGCGAAAGTGTGTGGTATGCTTATTAATGACAAGAATGTTAAGCGCACCTGTGACCAAATGAATGCAACAAATATACTTATAGCAAATGAATATTATTTAGTAGGCTATTTAATAATGGTAAACCTGGAATTCATTGTTTCAATAAATATATGCAACATGAATATTAATAGAATAGATTCACAGATAGTCAAATAGTTTTTGTTTTGTGTCTTTGCATTTGAAGTGTATGTGTGAATCGAGAATTCTTATCGATATTTGGTTTACGTTTTGAGTAATTTTCTTCAATTGACAACAAACTTGATTTCAATTTGTATTCAACACAATGTGAATTTTGGCAATTCATAAGCAAATAGCGACCACATCTTATCAGTTGGGACCGAATAATTGAAATATGATAACATTTCCAAGTCACAGTCATCATATAATGCCGAGGACGGGTGGGCGGAAAGGAGAAGCTGTTACCTGAAGCAGTCTTGCTCGCCACTTGTAGCGTCGCTCGCTGGGCATTGGATCGATTGGCAGAAGGCTAAAATTATTCGGCCTTTTGCAGTTGCTGGACTGCGTGGGGCCATCCGGCAAACCGTCATCAAAGTCCCAAAACTTAATCAGTCCATATGTATCCATAATCGTGGGAATTATCAGCTTCTTCATTGCGCCCGCGAATATCGTTTTGAGTGTGACGAGGCACTGAGGCACACACTAGCAAAAGCTCCGCCCGCTAGCAGGTGTCAACGGTGGACGTGATAAATAATAACTGACTGCGCGAATTGCAAATGCGCCGCTGCGACAATGTCGATGTCGACGTCAAGTGCTTATGCGTGTATTGTGTTTGTGCCCTTTTGTTGTGGGTTATGTGTGATGGTATCGTTTTGATAAGCATTCGCCCAGTATTAAAGACGGAGTGGGGCTTGCGACGAGTATTATGTATTGTGTTTCTCTATTGGTTATTGTCTGGACTAGGCATTCCAAGTTAAGGGTTCGAGCCTCTGCTGATTCAGGCTGAAGAGCGGCTGGAGTCCAGTGTCTTGATTAGATTAACACAGGAATTTCATTGCTGAGCACGAGCCGGCACCCACAATGCAATCATCGCCAATCGTAACTACATCAGTCTCCTTTGCCGCTGTGGCTGGCAAGCTCAGGGTCACGACTGCTGGACCTTTAGCTTTGTCTTGCTTGATTAGTGTTTATGCCAGTTTCAATGATAGACCCGTCAATCTATATTAGATAGCTAATTGCTATTCGTCTTGAAAGTTAATTGATTTATATTACCAATACTATATTTCTGTTGTTCTAAATTGTCAATCGAATATATAGAATATATGGTTTTAGCACGTTTAATCCAAAACTTGAACTTTAGTTATGAAGCCTTACATGTTGTGACTGCGGGAGATTGCACGTAAAAAAAAAAGTTTACTTTTTTTTGCGGCGAGTAGGTATTTCAAGTTTGGAGTCTACTTTCAACAGCTGATAAAAATTGGGTTCAATTATCTTGGCTGATTCAAAAAATAAACTTAATTAAAACAAGTGGGAAAGGATTATCTTCGGCGTGCCGAAGATTTTATACTCTTTTCGAACCTTTAGACAATTTTCACTCTGTTAGGTTAGCTGCAGCACTTTCATTTGTAAAAATTGATATCATATGATATCAATTTGAATTGAAATATTAAATTTATTTCCAGTTGTATGGCAGTTTTAAGATATAGTGATCCGATCCGGCCGGCTCCGATTAATGTTAAGTATGTTTGAATAATAAGTATCTGTGCAAAGTTTAATCGCGATAGCTCAAAAACTGAGGGACAAGATCCCATACATACATACAGACAGACAGACGGACATGGCTAGATCAATTTGTTTTGTCATTCTAAGCATACTGGAGGTAACTTTTGGGGGTCTCTGACGCTTCCTTCTATGCGTGTAATAGTAAAGTGTAATGTAAAGCAAGTGGGGATGGATTATCTTTGGCGTGCCGAAGATTTTATACTCTTTTCGAACCTTTATGCAATTTTCACTCGGGAAACTGCACCACCAAAATTTCATATTCTGTAAAAACCATTTTTTCGCGTGGTATATTTATTTCAAAGAATTGGTTTACATAAATTTTTATTTTGAATTACTATATTCAAGCTACTTTAAGTTTTAAAAATAACTAGACAAAATTTAAGAAGTTGAAAAAAGACCCCCTGTTCTTTCAAAATATTTAATGACGCATATCATCGCTTTTTATGACCCAATCGTTTTGAAATTTTAAACATTGATGACTAATAAGTATGTTCAAGTGTACAAGGAAATTGAATTCGGTAGCTTTGAAAAGATCGGATATATGACGAAACCCGTCTTCTAGCTATATGGCTGGTTTCGACTTATGTGCTGTCCCTTTGAATAATTAGTCTGTGTGCAAAGTTTTAGCTTTAAGAACATTGGATTTATGGCCAAAACCGACTTCCAGTTGTATGCCAGCGACAAGATATAGTGGTCCGATCCGGCCGGTTCCGACCAATTTGCTGTCTCTTTGAATAATAAGTCTCTGCACAAAGTTTTATCACGATAGCTTAAAAACTGAGGGACTAGTTTGCATACATACAGACTGACAGACGGACATGGCTAGATCAATTTGTTTTGTCATTGTAAGCGTCTCTGACGCTTCCTTCTCTGCATTACAAACTTCAACACAAACTTAATATACTATTTTCTTCGAACAGAGTATAAGAATAAAGTCTGTCTATGAACATCTTATTATTATTATTTCTTACATTTATGGAAAGTCTTGTTACATGAATGAAAAAAAAACTTTTTTTTATTACTTTCGGACTGGAACATTGCACAGCCGCGACATATTGACAATATTGGCGAGTAGATCCTATTACAGGGTTATTTACAATACAGCCTTAAAGGGCTTCATCACCACCACATGCGTGACTCTTGTTTGCTGGTTATCATGCTAAGTTAAAAGAGCATGCAATAAAATGCATTCATTAGTGGAGACAGCAAGGTCAGACGACACATGTAGCGATTTTTATGGTTTGGTATTGATATTGTATTCGTTTGACCACGGACTGCTACATAACTTATGGTGTAATGAACTCTGCATAAACTTGGTATGCTTCGTTTCAGATTAATTCCATACGATCTCACTCCATGCTAGATCTACGTTAAGGCTTCGACTTCAACAAAAAGCATTTCATCAAATTGAATCAATGTTTAATGTATAAATATGTGTATGTACATACATGTACATATCCAACAATGTGCTCTTTTATTATGATATTTCCACAATCGTTTTTGACACTCCAACTTACCAAACACTCCCCTCCTTTACACCTTATATCGATTACGCTGACATCTTGCTTTCCACTTTTCGGCAACCTGTAAAAAAAAAATAAATAGTTCGACTTATTAGTGAAATTAATTACAATTTCTGTAGCAATTAGTACGATAGACAGTTCTATTTCACTTTGAGGTGCGACACGGTAACGTGCTAACTATGGCCCATCGTCAAAAATTTCGTGCTCGAAGTAAAAAATTTTTTTTAAAAGATCAAAATGCGGGGTGTACTTGTGCACGGGGACTACACCCCGCATGGCTTCCAGTAAACTTACGCATCTGACATTTAGCTCCGAATTAAGTGCTAATTATAGAGAGATATTGGGTTTTTCAACTAGATTCGTCGTGTGAAAATGCGACTTAAGAAAGTGTTGTTGACGCAGGTAGGGATATACCAGTTACCTGGAAACGGTTTTCTGCGTGTTCAAAGTAAGCAACTCAACTTAAATCAAATGCAGGCATTGGCAACAACATGTATGTCCCATGTGCTTATGCTTATTGTAAACGCACCCTGAAAATTCAAAGAATTGTTGCCAAATATATAGCGGACATAAAATGGCTAAGAAGAGGCATTTAAAACTAAAAGGACTGGCTCACATACATACAGGTAAAGAAAACAGTTGCCGTTGGGTTTATTTTGCCTTTGCGTAAGCTATAGACTTAGCTTCCTTCTCATAGTAAAATCTGTCCATATCTGATTCAGTATCCGTCTGTACATTTCTGTTGCCCCTTCAGTTAGGGGTTCGATATCTACTGCAGTCTTTCAGAAACTTCGTAATTATCTATTTGAGGCCTTGGCTGTGCAGCGATACATGACCAAGGCATCATCAAATGTCAATTTATTCATTAAAAAATTCACATTGACAGCCGCAGATCCTGTTGGCGGTTCCGTTGTCACTTCATTTGCATTCCAAAACTTCAGGAATGCCCTGTTATCTTTATCGTTTGTCTTACCTTTGTAAGGTACGGTAATTAAATCGTCTACACTTTCCTCCAATCAATCGATTGTTGGATACAGTTTGCAACGCAAATATTATCGATTCGTTTTCTTCTTTAGATTTTGTATTCGTTTTATATGCGTTTGGTTGTTTTTTCATATTTAATTGGTAAACTTCGTTTAGTATGCCAAAAATTATTGTCTTTCACAGTTGGTTGCTGAATTTTATATGTACACAAAACTTTAGGAGAAATAAACAATACTTTATTTATATTAAGGTTTTTTGTTCCATATGGTGAAGTAATTTTCATACTACGAAACGAACGACAAGAAGTGTCCACGATGTTGTACATAGACAGACTGATCAACAGGGCATTTGAGCAGCTGCAGCCACCGAAAACAACCCTCATGCTATATATAATTTTTGTTGCGCTCTTACACCGGAATTACAAGGTAGGGCTTGCACATTATGTACCGCAATACAGAGGGCTGCGATTTGAGTGAGATTTGAAAGGTCTTTGAGTTAATGTTGGCGAAGGTAAGCCGTAGATAATGGGCGCGATTCACTGAGACTGGAGTAAGAAACCAACACGTGACATATTTACGCTCAGCACTCATTTAAAATGGGTACACATGATTTCCAGAAGTTGTGCAAATGTATGTGACAGGCAGATTGATGCATCTCCAACCCCATGAAATACATACATATGTATATTTTTGATCAGCGATGTCTGAGTTTAAATCCTTAGTGAGACAGCTGTTGTGGGTTCTATGTTGAGAGGTCTATGTTCATTAAAATTCTGCTCAAAAAAAAAAACCTCTTCGTCACTCGAGGGATGAGCTAAACAAGGATAAGAACTGCAAAAAGAGAAACTCACACTTTTAAGCCACGGAACATCTGCCGGTGATAGCTTGTCTCAAACCAGTTTATTTTTTTCGTTGGTGGTGCCTGTTGATGTAGATTTATGTATGGGCAATTTCCGCCATCAACATCCTTACGAATACATCCGGAAGAAAAATAATATTTATACCTCATATAATATTTATACCTTTATACCGAAACGGCAGCGCAGTTTATTATTATTTTTATTTTGACAATTAGAACAGTTTGGTTTGTTATGTCGTGAAACACGTGCTGCTTGTGAATATTTATTTCATGAAACTTTCATTTTATTTCCTGTTTTAAACCAGAGAATATTTGTGAAGAAATTTTTGACGGATCGATCGTACAGACACATTCCATCGGAAAAACGACAGAGTGCAGGTGCTTCTGTTTTTGACCGACTCAAGAGGTTCCGATGCCATATAGCAATATTTGTTAGCTTAGTCTGCTGAGCGATCTTTACATAAAATATTTTTTTTGTAAAGGTTTTCCTAAGGCTGGATTTGCCCAAGGAAAGGTTTACCAAGTAGGTGCGACACGGTACACCCGCACTTAACCGATCATTACAACTTATGTCTCAAAACAACTTGCTAATTATGGCTCATCAGTCAAAAATTACATTTATAACAAGTAAGAGTGCTCTAGTCGGTGGTGCCTGGAGATACTAGGAGATACCCTGAACCCAGTCCTTACATTCCCATTGAACTTATCAGAGTACATACATGCAAGCACACACATCCTGCAAGCAGTTTAAGCAGTTAGCTTGCTTCTTCCCTGAGCACCACACTATGGAAAGTTAAATCTTAAACAACTTCTGCGTTTATTGTCCGATCTTATCGAAATTTTGGGCATAATATTGGCGATAAAAGGTGTCAAATCAAACCAAATTGCAAGGTCATACCTTCATGGATTTTAGGGGTGTGGGGGTGGTATCGAAAAAGTGAAATATTTGTTACATGTGTATGCTATTCAAGATTATACATGCCAAATTTGGGATCCGCTTATAACTTTTAAGTTATGGCCCAAAAACGCTAGTCTGAAATCGAAATTTATCGATAAATTTTGAAAGAGAAGAGTTGTTGATAAAATTAAATAAACTTGATCTGTCCCGGGATATTCCAAATATGAAGTCTCTAGCTCTTATAGTCTCTGATATCCGCGTGTTCCTACAGACAGACGGACAGACAGACAGACGGACATGGCTAAATCGACTCGGCTGTTGATACTGATCAAGAATATATATACTTTATATGGTCGGAGATGCTTTCTTATGCCTTTCTTATTTTGGACAACTTCATTATACCCCTTTCAGTTCAGAAGGGTTTGCGGTAAATGCCACAGGTTAAAAGAAACAAAATTGAATGAAAGATTTTATCCATGATGTGTGGTTGTTTGAAAAAATTGGATGCGGGAGTCAGCTTCTTAGTTTGAGGATTGTTTACTTATATCCATCAATCGCTGTTTGTTTCTGTTGGTTGTGTTGGCAGTGCCTGCGTCCACATGTTAGCTGCAGCTGCAGATGCCACCAAAACTGCATCGTCAACTGCAGGCACCGCCGAATGGTGTGTAGCTACAAAATGAGGAAATTCCAGCTATAAATACTATCAAGAATTTAAGCTGAGTGTCTGTAGTTGTAAACTGGGCGCATGGCCGTAGTTCGAAAGCGGCCAACATTGCCTACAGGCGCCATTAAATGGTATAATACTCATAGCAATAGCAAGAATATTGGTTGCAACTTAAAACTAAGGAACTCCACAATGATGATGAGAATTTTGGTTACGTATTTCGAATGAGAAGAAAAAGATTGAAAGCGGGCTACAAGCATTGTTCGAATTCATAATTAGTTGACAGCGGTGCAGTTGTAGAGACATGCAATGCTTCCGACAGCGAAGACCATGTAGAGGGCTAGGGCACGCAACGCACTTGGAACACATAAAACCGCCAAAAGACAAGGAAATTGCTTGGCCCAGGGTCTGATTTAATTTTCTCTCGTTTCTTTCTTTATTTCTTTCTTCAGTTGTAAATAAATCCATCCGTGTGTTCCGGGAAATTTGAAGAAACAGTATGAAAATTATGAAAACGTAGTTAGTACGTTCAACCTACCGCTGGTATGACTATGACAATGCAGGATATTTGAATAACATTAAAAATAAACCTTATATCATATTAAACTGATATTTATAATTGATGTCACTAATTGAAATTAAATTTAAAGCAGAGTACAAAATCCTTTCTTGAAAATTAAGCACATGAATATCTTGTTATATGAATATCAGTGTTATTAATTGTAACGATTGTTTTGCTTAGCAGTTTAAGTTTTACGCAATTTGCATAAAATCGGGATTTGTGTTGATGTTGGTTCAGTGTGTTTTCGTACATATCACATTTAAAATAGTAATAAATTGCTCTCACATGACTGAGGAAATTTAAGTACATGGAAATGCGAGTTACATAATAATTAACACATTTCAAATGAGTTGCTTAACGTCGATTGAGGCTTTATACTACAAACTCGTTAAGTGCGAGTCAAGTAGCTTATAAATTATGGAATTCAGCAACGGATTTAATAAACTAAGGCAATAAAATACTTTAAAAACACATACACGTGTTCGCTTTAATGCTCATTAGATATGTAATTTAAGTACAGTTTACAGTAAAACTTGTTTTTTGTAATTCCTAACATGGTTGAAATATTATGAGTTTTTCTATATTTATTTTAATAAAGTTAAATAACTGCTAAATGTTGAGCTGATTGCGAATGCTAGGGTCATGCGCGTCGTGGAGTCAATATAATACTTTTAAGATGATAAGAATTTTTTCAATTTCATATGAAATAAATTGCTATAGCCTACAGCTGCTGAAACTGGTGAAAAAAGTATACAGCAATAGAAGAGGCAGGTATAAATCGTGGTCTTTGTTGCATGGCGATTGAGCGTCTTACTCAAAAAACATCATGTGGCTGCTTTTTATATAATACGAAATTTCCGGCTTTTGTGTGAGTATAAAATTTAAGGAGAAAAGTGGCTCTACAGTAAGGTATCTAAAAACGCGAGGTGCATGCGATTTTTTTTTTAAGCGATTATAGTTTGTATTTTTTGGGAAAAGAAAATAATTAATATATTCTGAGATTTTTGACACACTATGTGGTTTTTCCCATACAGCAGTAAACTTGCCTTTAGACATATCTGGGAAAGCCCTCTTAAGGAACGAGTGTGTGCATAACCTTATCACATATAGACATTTAGAAATTCTTGATGATAACGCTTTGAAATTTGATTTCATAATCAACGCAATATTGTTGTTGTTGGTTGTTAAAGTAGCTTAATGAGTAGATGGAAAAATGTTGTATAAAATTGAAAACTGATAAGTCCGTCTACCAAGAAATAAAGTATAAAAAATAGTCTATTAGTATTATTTTTTATTTCGTCACTAGTATGGACTGAAATGGAGCTACTCATAACCATTCAATAAGTAACAGCAATCTCAGCTGTCGAACTATGCAATGAAATACGTAATTTATCCATATACGTACACACTTATGTATGTTTTAGGAAAGTTACCTAAAATTAATTTTTAGTGTATGCTGAATGTAAAGGTTTTGCTTTTGCCTGTAACTAATTACGTCGGCTTCCAAACAAAGTAATATGCAGTTGCACTACAGACGAAGGCAACTTACAAGATGCAGGATGGTCCCAACTCTACAATTCAATGATTT
>JAWNLL010000359.1:0-78222 GCA_035042425.1 Drosophila flavopinicola
CCGAAGGTACTCATAGTATATTGGTTTTGTCGAATGTCCGTCAGGCCGTCCGTCTGTCCGTCTGTCCGTCTGTCTGTCTGGATGAACGCGCGTATTTCCGAAACGATATTAGATAGACTCTTGAAATCTTTTGCGTTATGATTATAGCTATCTGCTTCAGTTCAAGTTTATTCCAAATTTATGCCACGCCCACTGGGAAGGCTGGCAGCTCGATAACTATGTCGATACACCTCAAATCACAAATCGATTAAACGTGAATAACTCCCACAATTTTGAAGCTAGATGCAATCAAATTTGGTAGGTATATTGCTGGTGACCTACCGAAAAAATTGGATCCCAGAGTTAATCGGCCCGCGCCCATTATTACGCCCACCAGCCCCCCTCCAAAAAAATTAATTTGAAATGCTTATATCTCCCGCAGTTTTTAGAGCTAAAGTCACCATATTTGGAATATATATTACTGGTGACGTCCTCTACAGATTACAGAGACAAAATGTTCGACCACACTCCGCCCCCGTAATCGCGAAAATCGATATACATGAATGCACAATGGCATTACCCGATAACACGTGTATATCTCCCGCAATTTTGAAGCTGGAGTCCCCAAATTTGGAATTTAGACTAGGGCTGACCAGCCCCAAAGATTGCGTCCTGGATTTTCCGGCCACGCCCACTAGAACGCCCCCCAGCCACCCCGCCCCACGAAACACGGAAGCCTATATCTCGCACAGTTTAAGAGCTAGGGCCACCAAAACTGGAGAGATAGACTTATTGTCAGCCCCCTTGATGATCGGCAAAATTTTTATGGCCGGCCCCCGCCCCTCCCGCCCCAAATCGCGAAAATGTATATCTTCCACAGTTTTAGAGCTAGAGTCCAAGAAATTTGTAAAATAGACTTCTTGTCACTCCCTCTAAAGATCGGCCAAATTTTTTGGGGCCACGCCCCTTCCCGCCCCCAAAAATCGCGAAAGCTTATATCTTCCACAGTTTTAGAGCTAGAGTCACCAAAATTAGTAGATGAGACTTCTGGTCACCCCCTCTTTAAGATCGACCATGCCCCTCCCGTTCCCAAAAACTTGGAATGCCGATTTCGGGTCACCCAAACACCAGCAAAAATTTTCTGTTCACTTGCTTTCAGCTGTTCTTAAAATGGTATCAGAGTATTACGCAGTCGGCTCCGCCCGACTGCAACGTTCTCACTTGTTTTGTTCAAGTTTTCACAAAGTGTTTTGAAAGTGGCCAGAGTATGTTATGTTATAATATGGAATTTCAAGTCTTTTCTAATTGTTGCTGCCCTCACTCTGCAATACATTGAACAACATTCTACACCATTTGCAGAGAGGGCAGCAACAATTAGAAAAGACTTGAAATTCCATATTATAACATAACATACTCTGGCCACTTTCAAAACACTTTGTGAAAACTTAAATAAAACAAGTGAGAACGTTGCAGTCGGGCGGAGCCGACTGCGTAATACTCTGATACCATTTTAAGAACAGCTGAAAGCAAGTGAACAGAAAATTTTTGCTGGTGTTTGGGTGACCCGAAATCGGCATTCCAAGTTTTTGGGAACGGGAGGGGCATGGTCGATCTTAAGAGGGGGTGACCAGAAGTCTATCTACTAATTTTGGTGACTCTAGCTCTAAAACTGTGGAAGATATAAATTTTCGCGATTTTTGGGGGCGGGAGGGGCGGGGCCCCAAAATTTTTTGCCGATCTTTAGGGGGCTGACAATAAGTCTATCCTCCAATTTTGGTGACTCTAGCTCTAAAACTGTGGAAGATATACATTTTCGCGATTTTTGGGGGCGGGCGGGGGCGTGGCCCCAAAATTTTTGTCCGATCTTTAGAGGACTTGGCCAGAAGTCTACCCTCAAAGTTTGGTGGCCCTAGCTCTTAAACTGTGCGAGATATAGGCTTCCATGTTTCGTGGGGGCGGGGTGGCTGGGGGGCGTTCTAGTGGGCGTGGCCGGAAAATCCAGGACGCAATCTTTTGGGCTGGTCAGCCCTAGTCTAAATTCCAAATTTGGGGACTCCAGCTTCAAAATTGCGGGAAATATACACGTGTTATCGAATTGTGCATTCATGTATATCGATTTTCGCGATTACGGGGGCGGGAGTGGGCGTGGTCGAAATTTTGTTTCTGTAATCTGTAGAGGACGTCACCAGTAATATATATTCCAAATATGGTGACTTTAGCTCTAAAACTGCGGGAGATATAAGCATTTCAAATTAATTTTGGAGGGGGGCTGGTGGGCGTAATAATGGGCGTGGCCGATTAACCTAGGATCCAATTTTTTCGGGAGGTCACCAGCAATATACCTACCAAATTTGATTACTCTAGCTTCAAAATTGTGGGAGTTATTCACGTTTAATCGATTTGTGATTTGAGGTGTATCGACATGTTATCGATTTGCCAGCCTCCCAGTGGGCGTGGCATAAATTTGGAATAAACTTGATCTGAAGCAGATAGCTATAATCATAACGCAAAAGATTTCAAGAGTCTATCTAATATCGTTTCGGAAATACGCGCGTTCATCCAAACAGACAGACGGACGGACGGACAGACGGACAGACGGACAGACGGACGGCCTGACGGACATTCGACAAAACCAATATACTATGAGTACCTTCGGTATCAGAGTATAAAAACAACTTATGTATCAGCTGTTTTAATTTTTTTTTAGAAAAGACATATAGATATTAATATTATATTTTCTTTTTTATACTCTTTTCAAAAAAATAGTATATTTGGTTTGTGCTGAAGTTTGTATCGCATAGAAGGAAGCGTCGGAGACCCCCAAAAGTTACTGCCAGTATGATTAGAATGACAATACAAATTGATCTAGCTGTCTGTCTGTCAGTCTGTCTGTCTGTATGTATGCAAACTAGTCCCTCAGTTTTTGAGCTATCGTTATAAAACTTTGCACAGAGACTTATTATTTAAAGGGACAGCACATTGGTCGGAACCAGCCGGATCGGACAACTATATCTTATAGCTGCCATACAACTGGTAATAAATTTAATATTTTAATTAAAATTGATATCATATGATATCAATTTTTACAGCTAATGAAAGTGCTGCAGTAGGCAGACGGAAAATTGTCTAAAGGTTCGAAAAGAGTATAAAATCTTCGGCACGCCGAAAATAATCCTTTCCCAATTTTTTTTTTCATTTTTATTCAATTTCATATTGATTTATTATATTTTTCTTATTTTCTATTTTTTATTTCCTATGGTTAAAGTAATATTTCATTTAGTTTATAAAGGTGTGCAGAGAATTTACTTTAAAATTGTATGAAAAATGGTCTTGTCTTAAATCTTAAGTTAGTTTATCATTCCTTCTGCTCGATAATGATTCATTTTTTGAGTAAGTTGGTTTTACGTTGGCTTTAATTTTATAAAGTTAAAGTATATCTGAAGAGAAAGTTGTGAAACATGATGTGTTTTCCTTAGGTCAAATGCAAATATATGTATATCTCGCTATATTGTTTCTACAATCAAAATAATGCGTAGAATTTAGTTCAAGTTTAATGCATTCTTTTGCGCAGCAATAAAATTGATATTGATTGTGCCATATACTACGTATAAGTACACTGTACTTATACTATATATATGTGGTATGTAGTATATAGTATATAGTATATATTGTCAATTTACAATCTGGGCGGCATGCCGCTCTGCTCAATAGCTACTACTCGGATGGCCATTGAGTGTGAATTGTCATAGACTGGGTAAACATGGCGATGCTACTTGAGTTTTGACACAGTTCGAATTCGTTTCGATTCGATTCGTTTCGCTTCGTTTCGAATGTGCTAGAAGACGACGGCACTTAGCCAATAAAAAAGAGCTTATCGATTATCTATTGAGTACTGCGACTTCTACTTGTACTTCGCACCATGTATGCATAACCATCAAGTTCTCAAATTGATCAATTGATCAATTGTTTGAACAGTTCGGGATTGCAGTTAACTGGCATTTATGCCAAGACAATCCAACTCAAGTGCCTGAAGGCTGATATATCAGTATGTATAGTCTATATATTCTATATAGTCCACATACTTGACTCAACAAGTTATGACAACTTGCATGGCCTGAACTGTGTTTTTGTGTGTCTGGAAGTCTCTAAGAAAAGATTTGATTCACGTTTGTTGATTTTCCTTTCAGAGCCAAAACACCTTTAATATTCTTTAATAACAAAAACTGCATGGGAACACTATAAGAGAACTCTTTCAGCATATGTTAGACCAATCATAATTTAATAATATCACAAGAGTTTATTTTGAACATTTTTAGATTAAACAAGTTTATAATTTAAATTTTCTTTTCCTCCTCAATTTTCATAAGTGGACATTAAATAACAAAAAGCCGAAAGAAATTTTGTTGTACATTCGTTAGTCAAATTTTCAGCTTAATAAATATATATATATTTAAAATCTAATTAAAATATAGTAAACAATACAGTAACATTCCTGAGATTGTCAAACATATTATTCTATTGAAATATCTACTGTGAGTTTATATACTTTTTAAAAATTAAGTAATAAGTTTGTAATAATCATAAAATTATAGTTTAAATTTTATAATTTTTTTTAATTGATCAATTTATTTTATTCTCTTAATAGATCAGTTGCTACTAGTGTCCCTTAAATAAATTAGGTAAATAAATAGCAATAAAATCATAGCTAAGAAAATTTTTAGCATAAGTAGATTATAGACGCAAATGGAAATTAAATATATAATTAACAAGTCTTTGTTTAGGTATTATAGTTACAAAAAATATGTATATTGCCAATAAAATTTAAATTAATTATACATATTATTATAAAACAGTATTAAAAGAAAGGTAAGCTTAGTTTATTTTAGCATTCACTTATTTAAAATGCTGAGTGCTATATATTTTATTTACATATATATAAAAAAATTTTTTATGTTGTTAAATATCTTGTATTTATTTATTTAACAAGTATTCTGCTACCTAAGTGACAGCTTGACAGGTTACATCTAAACAGAAAGCAATACTAATACTATTATAACGTAGCAATTACATATATCAGACATCAAATAATGAACTCAATTTTAAAAAAGTTTAATTGTATTTATTATAAAAACTTGTTGTTTTATTTTAAATTATTTATTGTCTCAATTAATTTTTGTTTTATTATATATATTTTTTTTAAATATTAACAGGCAACAAGAATTGGCAAAAAAAAAAACTTTACACCTTTAATGATTATTGTTTTAAGCAATTTCAGCTAAAATTTCTATATGAAAATATCAAGTATTATTATATTAAGAGAAAGGCAGCTTGAGATTTAGGACGACACCTTTCCCATCGAATAGCGTAGTACACTATGGAAGACTTAGAGGGACGCGTGGGCTGATTTGATAACCTCACCTGAATGGTCGAATGGATGTGGCTATCAGCAAAAACGTCTCGGAAACAGCGACTGATCCCAGTTCCCACCTCAGTGCGCAATCTGCATTCTTCCCAGCCAAGGTTAGCGGCGGTTCAATGTGCCGCTCAATTTAGAAATAAGCATACGTCATGGTGTACGCAGAGAGACGAGAGCGCCTTATCAGTGATAGTAGTTTGGCTCGTACGTCCCATCAAAGTCCATGAAACTAGACGGTAGCCAGACTTAGTGCTGCAAAGATCAGAGATAATCATATTATTACCCATGCTGTCATGCAAAACTCATTTATTCAGTGCAGTGTCTGTATCATTTTGTATGTAGTTCTCTTTGTCTGACCACGTAGCTGAATTGAGAATCGCAGAGAAAGGCGCAACTGGTGCATAAGAACTCGCTGAGCATATCTGATCAAACATAGCGGAATGGCACGAACTGGTTCCATTCGCAATGCTGTACTTTGGCACAGATGACGTCATTTGCCAATTGTTCATGTGTTGACTGAAGAAATTTCATTGAGTAATTAACGGCACAACAATACAAAATCAAAACAAAAACAAAGCAATTGCGGCTGTAAAATGCAATCGTTAATTCATTCGATAGCTGCGTTAAGTATGCATCTGCTTCTTCTTCTACCACCAGAGACACGTTCCCATATGAAAACACTCAGCAAAACAGATATGATGATGTCCCAGAAGTTTTAAGACCAAATTTATAAAAGTTTAAGCTTCTAAATTACAGCGTTGATTTTTTAAGATTTCTTAGATAAATTTTATAGAGTAGAAAATGCATTTGAATTGTCATATCTTCTAGATTTTTCTTTATCTAATAGTACTTAAAAAATTATTTTGAATTTATTAAAAAAAGTAAAGAAATAAAAGTAAATTAATAAATCAAAAGCTTTTAAGAAAATCAAAGCTAACATTTAATGAAAAAATCAAGTAAATGTAGTAAGTAGTATCTTAAAAAAATAAATAAAATATAAGCGAAAAATGTCAAATATTAGACTAGAAATATAGTCTAGTAAGAAAAACAGACAAATTCATAAAAAATAATAAATAATATTTATTAAATCCGAATTAATGGAATAATCAGCTAAACAAGCTTGAACGAAGCTTTTCTTAAAATTATAAAATAGATGTGAAAAGTTAAAATACATATTATTTGTTTGGTATCTATAAAAAGGGAAAACTAATTTCGTAAATTTAGTAAAAATAATAGTATTTTATTATGATTTAATATTTTTCTGAGTGCACTTTCACTGGTCTGGTGTTGTTGTGCGGCACCCAAAAAACACAGTATCAAGGTCATCGTAAATGTCAAAATCCCACATCTCAGCCGAAAATTGCACATTAAGACACACACACACACAGATGCAGTTGCAGGCACAGGTTATCTGTGGCAGGGTCTTAAATAATATAAGTATATAATAAAAGTATATCTGAATGCATTGCAGTCAACACAAATCAACAAATAAAGATTGCCTTGAAAGGAAATTGAAAAGCGAAAAGATATCGATAAAATATTCGAGACGAAACGTTAAATGCCCCGGAAACAGTAATTTTCCTTGCAAACTATTTTATATATATATTTAATATAATATAATTTTCGGTTATAGTCTCCAGCACATATCTAGAAGAATAGAATTGTTAATAGAGATAGTTATGAGTAACATAGTATCAGTTCTTGTATTTCGTAATAAAAAACTCTCTCTAATATGTAGTTTCTTAACTTCCACTTAAAGCCTTAATTGCACTTTAATGCGAGCAGCTTATCGAATTAGATTAGATGTGCAATTTTGTTGTAACTAAGAAAAATGCAATTGATTACGTAATTTACTGGCCAGGTGTGGTTCAAGGTAAGTGTAAAACTTAACATTGGCGCTAAGCTAATAGCTGATAAGCCCAACAAAGTGTTTGAAACGCGTGCGAAACTGGAAATCGTAACTATATCTTTTACCCCTACCAGATATTAATCTATAGAAAAACTTTCATACATATGTATGTCTATATCTATATGTACATATGTATATCTGTATATATATATGTATATCATAAATAAAATATATATATCTATAGCTATATTTTGATCAGTATAACATTTATATATATATCTTTATCAATAACTATTTGCATATATATATGTATATCTATAAATTTATCTAAATGTATTTATATATGTATGTCTTTATCTATATATTTATGTTTTTCTATATCTATAAATATATCTACATCTATATCTTAATTTTTATTTATATCAATATCTATATCAACATCCTTAAGTATATCTGCTTTTCCATACTATAAATATATATTTTTAGTGTTGGTTCAAAGTGCATGTTTCAAAGCCTTGATGAGTTCCGGCTAGTTGCGTTTACAATTTTCTTTATGTCTGTATAAATTTATTTAAATATATATATTTATAGCATCAAAATCATGTGCATGTGCAAAAAAAAAAAAAAACAAAAAATATATCAGCACAGCATCCCGTGAAATGTGGCGATAAGTTATACACATATACATATTATATATATATATATATATAGGTGTATATGAGCTGAGATGAGGTACACAGGTCTGAAATGAAATGAAATGTTTATCACTGGATGGAATCCATGGCGAATACTAGAGACTAGACTATACACTCGCAGTAGTACGGGGTGTGCGGGGTGTACAGGGTGTCTAGGGGGTGCGAGGTATACAGGGTGTCTATGGCTGCGGGGTACGGGGTGTCTTATGTGCATGGCGTCGCGACCACTCGACGGTTTATTAGATAGATTAATTGCAAATATTATGATTATAAGGCAACAGTTCGCTTCGACTGCATATCAAAATTATTCTAGAAGTGCGAGTACTCATTCTATATATATAGTATACATATAGTATATATATATATCTGTATATGTGGTATCATGTGCATTAGACTTAGCGCGTATCGATCGTTTGGCCGTTGTGATGTCAAATTGTCTGATAAGGTCTGCCCGCGCCTAAGGTTCGATATTCTGACTTATAAAGCAGAGTCGCCTGGCCGGGCCACAGTTTCACAAGCGACACAGCAGAAGCAGCACGCATACCCAGGATACAGAAGACAGACTATATAGAACAGACCATACAGACCACACAGACTATACAGACTATACAGACTATACAGACTATATAGACTATAGAGACAGTTGCAGGCAAGAAGAGGCAAGAGAAGGATACTGAAGGATACGTGGCTAGTCGCAGCAGAGTTGAGCGTGAACGGAGTTAGAATTTGGCGAGCGTGCAGCATGAAGCTGGAGAGCGAGAAGCGCACCAGCGATCCGCCCAAGTATCTCAACGAGGACTTCTTCAAGGCGGCATTGGAGGATGGATTGCGCGATATGCGTGTCGACATTAAGAAGATCATATTCGCCGAGTCGAGCGGCGGCGGCGGCGAGAATTATTGCAGCAAAATCTATCGAGCTCGCGCCCTCTATCGCAGCCACAAACGCCAGCTGGACGAGGAGCTGGCTCTGATCGTCAAGAGCATAGCGATAACGCCGGCGACACAGTTCCTCGAGGAGCTGGCCGTCTATCTGCGCGAGAAGATCTTCTACTTTGATGTGCTCGGCAAGCTGGAGGTGCTCATCGGCGATGGCTCCAAGTTCGGTGCCAAGTGCTTCTATACGACCCGTGAGCCAATCCAGACGATCGTCTTCGACGATCTCACACAGTATGGCTACAAGCTGGCCAGTCGCCAGAACGGACTCAATGAGGAGCACTGCGTTGTCATACTCAAGAAGTTGGGCAAATTTCATGCCAGCTCCATGCTCCTGGCCGAGAAGGTAAGTCTCTTTTTCCCAATTCGAAGTGTAATCCCTTTTTCGATTTTTTTTTAATTTATTTAAGTGCCTAATTAGTATATTGAAGTAGATATATCTTTGTGTCAAAGGATGTAGAAGTAGATACTGCTTTTAGTATGCTGGCAGCACAGTTTTCATTTCAAATTTATACTAATTCAAAAGATTCAATATTTTTTTATTCCTATGTATTGATTTTGAAAACCTTGGATTGATAGGGATTATTTTTGTTTTCTGTGCAATAATTCGATAATCATCTGACTGTCTGAAACTGGGAATATACCCTTATTGTTTTATTCTAAATATTATCTACGATTAAGATTTGATTTAAGCAACATCAAAATTTTTTTGTTGTATTTTTTATTATTTTGAATTTTTGAAATTTTTATTTTTGTAAAATGTATTTTTTTTATTGATTATATTATTGTCTATGTGTGTCACTATTAGTACAAAAAGGCATACAGTTATATAAATAGTCTTCCAAGGCTTAAAATTTACATTGCCAGAACTGAACCGATTTTGAGACCTGAAAGTATTTTTGTCATGGTACCAATGCATTTAAGTCAGATTTACTAATTTTATTACACACATTTTTGGCCTGACAAATTCATCAACTAACTTCCTAACACTTCTAACTCCATGAGATTCACTTGAAGTTTTCCTAAAAAAATTGTTTTTATGACGAATCTTGAGTATTTGCTTTTAAAATAAGATTCTTCTGTCAAAAATCATGAACAAAATTACAAAACATTAACTTTTGATATGCCCGAGTCCCTACAAATGTCCTTCTAATATTGCAAGAATATCCCACTTTATTTATTATAGTCACAACAAAATAAAATAATATTACGAATGTTGAAAATTAGTAAATATTAATTACAAATTAAATTGTATGCAAATTTTAATATAAAGTTTCTTCATTGTCAAAACTTAATGAAATTAAAATAACAAAAGATTAAAATAATATCAGTTATTAAAAATTATAGGATAGTAAAATTACAAATAAAAAAAATTCAGAATAATATAAATGTTACAAAAATATTAGCATTTAAAAAAAAATTATTTTAATGCAAATTTAAACTCAAAAGAGTCTGGGGCTTTGGTCAAAGCTGAACTAAATAAAAATTACAAATATCAAAATTTCAATATCATATTATTTATTAAAAAGTTATTGATATTAAAATAACAAAAAATACCCGAGTCTTACAAAAATACTATCTACTTAAATTTAAATGAAATCATTGGGGATATTTGACAAAAACTGAACCAAAGTAAATCAATCATGTCCTTATACCTGAATGTAAATTTGTCTGTTTGACAGGAGCCCAGTGTGCGGGAGCACTTCACCAGCGGCATGCTGGACGAGAACTACATAAGGACCAACGAGAGGTTCATCAACTTCATGACGCTGCAGCTGCGCACCCTGGCCAATGTGGTGGCCAAGTGGGCCGGGTATGAACGACTGGCGGACAAGCTGCATCGGCACTGCGACAACATCAAGGAGAATCTGGTGACGACTGGCCGGCGGATACCGGGCGAAATAACTGTGCTCAATCACGGTGACCTCTGGGTCAACAATTTCATGTACAAATACCACGACGAGCTGCCCACCAAGCCCATCGATGCGATCTTCGTGAGTAGCCAGGGCGCTAAACGCAAGACTCTAATTCTAATTCTAATCCGCAATCCACAATCCGCAATCCGTTATCGCAGGTGGACTTTCAGAACAGCTTCTTCGGCAGTCCCGGCTGCGACATCAACTTCTTTCTCAACAGCAGCGTCCAGCTGGATGTGCTGATGCATCGGCGCGAGTATCTCATCCGGACGTACTATGACTCGCTGCGCGACAGCCTGGAGCGGATGCACTCGGAGTTTGTGCCCAGCTATGCGGACATACAGCATGAGATCCGGGCACGTGAGCTGTACGGCTTCTTCTCGTCGTATGCGTTCCTGCCGATGGTCACAATGCGCAAGGAGGACTCGTATGATATCAGCATTGAGGCACTTACCGATCAGGACTTCGCCAAGAAGAAGGTCCAGCTGATGTTCTCATCGAATCCACGCACAACGGATACCCTGCATTTTGCACTGCGACGCTTTGATGAGCTGGGCATCTTTGACTGATGCCCAATTTGCATGTGAATGTGGATGTGGATGTGGATGCTGCTTAATTTATATTTATAACTTTCCATTTGGTTATCGATATACGTTTTTTTTCGATTACGTCGTACGGCTAAGATAATATTTTGACGTGTGTTTTTTTTTTTGGTATTTAAAAAAATCATTTTTTTTTTGTGTATTTAATTTAAGCGCATTTGTTTATCTGGTTTTTTTTCGATACATGTAAATATATATAAATGTATATAAAATGCCTATTTCTATGCAAGCAGCTGACTTTTGTTTTCGTTTAGCCAGCCAGCCTAAAACTCCCAAGTCGTCAGCCATTTCAGATTGTGCATAGTCGAGTTGCGCTCATTGGCCAGAGGTCCATTCATTCCATAAGCCAGCGGCGAGAAGAGCACAAAGCTGTACACCACTGCCGAGAGCAAGGAGCCCAGCAGGACATGCTGCAGCCATTTGGGCAGCAATCGTATTATGTAGTTGAACATAATCCCTGAAACCGGAGCGATGTTGAATAAGTAAATAAATAGTAAGAGTAAGAGTGCTGAAGTCGGTAGTGCCCGACTGGGAGACAACCTGAACACAGTCTAGTCTTACTTATAATGCAAGCAGTGCAAGCAGTTTAAGAAGTTGACTTGCCTCTTTGTGAAATTTGTTGGCTTTAAAATTGACAAAACTGCTTTTAAACCAACCAAAATGGCTATTTTAGATTATATATATACCAATTTCGGTACCTCTTATAGTTTTCAAGGTATAGTTAAAAAACACTGATCTAAAATCGGAATTTGTCACTAACTTTTCAACAGGATGAGCTATCGATAAAATGAAATAAACTTGATCTAACATGACTAAAAGAATTTATATTCCAAATATGAAATCTATTGCTTTTATAGTCTCTGATACAGATGGACAGACATACAGACAGACAGACAGACGGACAGAAGAACATGGCCAGATCGACTCGGCTGTTGATACTTTATATGGTTGGAGATGCTTCCTTATGCCTGTACTCTCTTCATAGTCTTAATGGGTTCAGGGTAAACAAGTAAGTATAATGAGGGCGTTCGAGAAGTCCTGCATCAGAATAAACTAAACATAGCTTAAGTCTTTTATAATATTTAAATATATTCTTAGAAGTGCAATGTTTTCCAAATTTTGTTTTAATTTACATTTTTTGTTGAATGTAGTTTTGTGGAGTTAAACGATTCTTTTTTCTCGTTGGTGTTGGATTCGAACCCAACTCTGTATCAGATCAGCTACTAAGATTGTTTTGCAATAATATACATGATGTGCTATATGAAATACATATATAGTGGTTTAAACACATTTTCAATTGGCAGTAAAAGACAATCAATCATCTATTGAGTATTGACTTAAGCTCCAGAGACAGAGACTCGCAATCTGAAAGACTAGGATGACTTACCCGTCAGCAGCGAGTTGAATATCAGCGCCGGAAAGTAGTGATGAAAGTAGAGCACTCGACCCATTGCCCAGAAGGGCAAATAGTGCAGCAGCCAGCCGATGAACAGCCAGGCAGCTGCCTGCAAGGACACCGCAGGACTCAGCTCAGATGTCTCATGGGCTTCAGTTGGTTGCTGCACTGCACTGTCGGAACAGCAGCTGCACAGCTCTGTGGTGGCGGACTGTGCTGCCTCGATGGCTTCTCCTTGGGATACGCTGGCTGCTTTGCCGGCGCGACGCTGCTGGAGGATGGCGTTGCCGAGGAAGAGAACGATGAAGAGCAGCAGGAAGACGAGGTTGCTCCACCAGATGAAGGGATTGCCGAGCAGATAAATGCGATAGCTGCTGCCAGAGAAGAATTGACCCTGGCAAAGAAGGTATAAGTTCATAAGGACATGTTGGGCAAATGGGAAATAGTGGCATATGTATGAATGTGATTCAGATTCCTCTCTTTCAATAATACCAAATTACATTTTCGATTTCTTAGCTAACTTTTTGCCTTCATTTTCGACAAGTGTCAAAGTACAACCCATTTTTATACTCTTTTCGAAGAAAATACTAGATTCAATCGTCGTAGACCACCAAAGTTACCTCCAGTATGCTCAAGAAGCAAAATAAGTCGATCTGGACATGTCTGTCTGTCTGTATGTATGTAAACTAGTCCCTCAGTTTTTGAGCTATCGTGATGAAACTTTGCACAGAGACTTATTATTTAAAGGGACAGCACATTGGTCGGAACCGGCCAGATCGGACTACTATATCTTATAGCTGCCATACAACTGGAAGTCGGTTTTGGCCATAAATCCCATATTTTCAAAGATATCGCGATAAAACTTTGCACAGATACTTATTATTCAAACATACATAACATTGATAAAATTGATATCATATATCAATTTTTACAGATAATGCTGCAGTTAGCAGAGTGAAAGTTGTCTAAAGGTTCGAAAAGAGTATAAAATCTTCGGCACGCCGAAGATAATCCTTTCCCACTTGTTTCAAGATTGCTTTCAACGCGAGTTTGTGATTGAACATCAAAACGGTTCGGTTGTGTAAGTGGTAGATGGATGCGCTGCGCAAATGAGAGGTCACGGGTTCAATTCCCGCTCGCCGCAAAATTTCTTTTAAATTATATCTATTTTTTTATAATTTAGTTGTTAGCTTTAGCTTTTTTGAAAGAAGCATTGCAAGCAATTATAAAGCATATGCATAAGCGTAAAATATGAGCTAATAAAATCTATTCACAGACTCGAAAAGAGTATAAAATCAGCGGCACAACGAAGATAATCCTTCACCACATATTTAAATTTAAAAAGATAAAATAATAATAATATCAAAGGTTGCCAGAATTGCCTCTTATTTGCAATTGACTTACCCGATAGTTAATGGGCCACTGCCAAGGTCGACTGGTGACCTCGCCCTCCTTGGGCTTGAGGCCCGCATTGCCCTGCAGCATGACCGCATGGGACTCCAGAAAGCGGGCAAAGAAGCCAGGCGCATAGATGCTGAAGCTGACACTGGGCACTAGAATTGGAAATTGAAATGGTAATGCGAATGGCGAACAGACTAATCACATTTGGTATTTAGCACATTGCAATTTGTGCTTACGCTGCTTGTGCTGATTGTCTTCCACATTCCAGTGCGCGTTCTTGTCGCGTATGTTGAGATTGCAGGACACCTCCTGCTGCTCGAAGCCCCACTGCAGCTGCTTCCCACTGGACGTGAGGGCACAGTTCTGCAGATAGTGCACGAACATCAAACGTGACGTCACTGTGTGGATAGTATCGTTGGCCCGGCCACCCACAATGAGCACGCGCCAAACATCGTTGGCATCGCCGACCCCAGCCTGAAAGCATTTGCATAATACTCATAAACACACATATATCGCAAGAATCGTACAAATAAATGCGAGACAAAAATAAAAAGTGCAAATTAATTGAATATACATTTGATAAAAGAAATGAAGGAAATTTAATCATTTTAAGTTTTGATCAAATATTTCATAATAAATATTATAAATGAGGAATTACGAATATTTAAAATTGCCTTTTTAAAATTAGTTTGTTTTTTTCAACATAATTGCGATGCGGCCAATAGTGCCATAAATATTTGTAAGCCTTGTTGCAATACTAATTTGAAATAAGTAAAAAAAATAATAATAATAATACAAATAGTTTTAATTATAATAATAATAAAAATAAAATTATTCAAAAATTTAAATCAAATAAAAATACATAAATTTCAACTTTATATTTTTAATTTCAAATTTAAATATTTACAATTTTATACGATTAAATGTTTATACTCTTTTCGAAGAAAATAGTATATTAAGTTTGTCCTGAAGTTTGTAACGCATAGAAGGAAGCGTCGGAGACCCCCAAAGTTACTGCCAGTATGCTTAGAATGACAATACAAATTGATCTAGCCATGTCCGTCTGTCTGTCTGTCTGTCTGTCTGTATGTATGCAAACTAGTCCCTCAGTTTTTGAGCTATCATGATAAAACTTTGCACAGATACTTATTATTTAAAGAGACATCACATTGGTTGGAGCCGGCTGGATCGGATCACTATATCTTATAGCTGTTATACAACTGGCAATGAATTAAATATTATTAGAACAAAAAAAACAAGTGAGAACGTTGCAGTCGGGCGGAGCCGACTGCGTAATACTCTGATACCATTTTAAGAACAGCTGAAAGCAAGTGAACAGAAAATTTTTGGTCGATCTTAAGAGGGGTGACCAGAAGTCTATCTACCAATTTTGGTGACTCTAGCTCTAAAACTGTGGAAGATATAAGCTTTCGCGATTTTTGGGGGCGGGAAGGGGCGTGGCCCCAAAAATTTGGCCGATCTTTAGAGGGAGTGACAAGAAGTCTATTTTACAAATTTCTTGACTCTAGCTCTAAAACTGTGGAAGATATACATTTTCGCGATTTTTGGGGGCGGGAGGGGGCGGGGCCCCAAAATTTTTTGCCGATCTTTAGGGGGGCTGACAATAAGTTTATCCTCCAATTTTGGTGGCCCTAGCTCTTAAACTGTGCGAGATATAGGCTTCCGTGTTTCGTGGGGGCGGGGTGGCTGGGGGCGTTCCAGTGGGCGTGGCCGGAAAATCCAGGACGCAATCTTTTGGGCTGGTCGGCCCTAGTCTAAATTCCAAATTTGGGGACTCTAGCTTCAAAATTGCGGGAAATATACACGTGTTATCGAATTGTGCATTCATGTATATCGATTTTCGCGATTACGGGGGCGGGAGTGGGCGTGGTCGAAATTTTGTTTCTGTAAGCGTAGAGGACGTCACCAGTAATATATATTCCAAATATGGTGACTTTAGCTCTAAAACTGCGGGAGATATAAGCATTTCAAATTAATTTTGGAGGGGGGGGCTGGTGGGCGTAATAATGGGCGTGGCCGATTTACCTAGGATCCAATTTTTTCGGGAGGTCACCAGCAATATACCTACCAAATTTGATTACTCTAGCTTCAAAATTGTGGGAGTTATTCACGTTTAATCGATTTGTGATTTGAGGTGTATCGACATGTTATCGAGTTGCCAGCCTCCCAGTGGGCGTGGCATAAATTTGGAATAAACTTGATCTGAAGCAGATAGCTATAATCATAACGCAAAAGATTTCAAGAGTCTATCTAATATCGTTTCGGAAATACGCGCGTTCATCCAGACAGACAGACGGACGGACGGACAGACGGACAGACGGACAGACGGACGGCCTGACGGACATTCGACAAAACCAATATACTATGAGTACCTTCGGTATCAGAGTATAAAAATGTTACGCGACAAAACGATGTTACGCGTATGAAATTGCACTGGTGCAGTTGGCAGAGTGAAAACTGCCTATAGGTTCGAAAAGAGTATAAAATCTTCGGCACGCCGAAGATAATCCTTCCACACTTGTTTTTAATTGAAATTTCATTTTCAACAGTCGACAGAGTAAACAAGTAAGAGTGCTCTAGTCGGGAGTGCCCGACTACAAGATACCCTGAACCAATTCCTTACAATCATTCGTACTAATCTAAACACACACATGCTGCAGTACAAGCAGTGCAAGCGGTTTAAGCAGTTAGCTTGCTTTTTGCGCTGAGCCCCACACAATGGAAAGTTAAATCTTAAATAACTTCTGTGTTTATTGTCCGATCTTATTGAAATTTTTGGGGCAAGCAATTGTTGATAAAATATGTTACCAAACCAAATTGCAAGGTCGTACCTTCAAAAATGCGGTTTTTTAATTTTTGGGGGTTTGGGGGTGGTATCCAAAAAGTGAAATATTTGTTACATGTGTATGCTATTCGAGATAATACATGCCAAATTTGGGGTCTCTATCTCTTATAACTTTGAAGTTATGTCCCAAAAACGCTAGTCTAAAATCAAAATTTATCGATAACTTTTGAATGCGACGAGTTATCGATCATATGAAATAAACTTGATCTGTCCCGGGATTAGGAGAACTTATGTTCCAAATATGAAGTCTCTAGCTCTTGTAGTCTCTGATATCTGTGTGTTCATACAGACGGACGGACGGACGGACGGACGGACGGACAGACAGACAGACAGACGGACATGGCTAAATCGACTCGGCTGTTGATACTGATCAATAATATATATACTTTATATGGTCGGAGATGCTTCCTTATGCCTGTTACATACTTTTGCACAAAACCATAATACCCTTTTACCCATTTTTAATGGGTTCAGGGTATAAAAATAAATACAAAAAAATGTACTGAAAATTAAAATTAAAGAAATAAATTATATATATAATAATATATAGCAAGTAAAAATATGATGACAAATTAAAAAAAAGCTGATTAAAAATTAAACAAAAATAATTGAAATCTAATTATTACAAGTCAAACATATACACATAAATATTTTTTATGTATAAAAAGAATATAGGTAATACTTTAAAATTAGGATTCCAAATTCCAAATAAATAATATTTAACATTTTTATATACAATAAATGTAAAATAAAACAAATTTTGTAGCACCTGAACTTTAACCAAATATATATTAATATGAAAGCAATATTGTTAATAAATGATATGCTTAGTTAAATCAAGTTAGTTAGCGGCTCACCTCCCCATAACCTGTGACCTGCAGATGCTTCTTGGTCATCGGCGCTGACTCACTGTGCGAGTGCAGATTCCGCTTGGTCACCAGATGCTCCAGCCGGAGAAGATCGCCGTGGCGCAGCAGGCGGAGTTCGCCCTTGGGCAATTGCGGCTTATTGTACGGCTTGATCTGCCAGATATTATTATCATCCTTGTGCGTATAGGTTGTGATCTGTAAGGCAATGGAGCACGTTTCGTTCAGGAATGAAATTTCGATTTATACGCTATCTTCATTTCAAGAAAAGTATTGAAATTATTTTAAAAGAAACTTTTCTATATTGCATTTAAAATGTACCCAAATCTCTGTTCTGTAATTGGTAAATTTATTGTTACTTTGTCTACAAGCTGAACGAATTTTATTTTTCAATTTTACTTAATTTTTTTCAAATGTCTTATTATATTTGAAGACAATATTTTTTTTTAACTTTTTGAACAGAATTTTTGTTTGTTTTATAATAAATCAAAGTTTGTAAACGCATTTTATTGTATTTTTTTCAATTCGAGCGAATCATTTATGTGAGTCTTTTATATCCAGTATATGTTTCAAAGTTTTCAAGTTTTCCACAATGCTAAGATTTTCTTTTACACAATCAGGGAATTCCGCTTCGTTTTGTTCTCAAGACTTAAATTACAATTCGCTCTTGAATATTTAAGAAATATCGGTCTTGACCTCAAAATTGTCAGATAAAAGAACTGTTAATATTAAATTCTAGAATCAGTTCGAAAACATATGATTTTTCGGGATGACAAAAAAAGTTCGACGAATGGTATTTCGTTTCTATTCGGACAGCATTGATGCTTAATTTGCGTGCATAGCTGTCCATATTTTCTCCGACTCACCTGCTGCTGTCTGGCGCCATTGTCCTTGGGATACAGATGGCTATGCGAGTGCAGATAGCCGCCACCTGTCTTGTGATTCTTGATGGTGACCAGTGCCCCAAAGGCCACATCCCGGGGCATGCTCGCATTGTACAGCGAGTTCCCGATGAGGCGCGACTGGAAGGCGGAGCTGTAGAAGCCGTCGCCATTGCCACTGCGATTTAGCACTCGCAGGTGGATGTAGAAGAAGAGCGTATAGAGCACAATGGGCCAGATGATGAGCGTTAAGGCGCGACAGGCGATCTGCTTGAGAGTCTCCACGATGGGCTTGCCCAGATCGCCCAGTATCAGCCAGAGTTCACTTGCCGTATGCAGACCCACCAGCAGCACCACAAACAGGCCCACAAACTTCACGCTAATCGTGCAGGAGAGCATTGTGCCGGTGACCAGCAGCCAGAGCCACCAGCGGATCGAGTACGAGCCACCGCTGGCTGTGCACTTCGATATCTTGACCATGCCCCACACCGATCCCATCATGAAGAACAGTAGAATGGGATCCAGCAGGATGTACTGATTGAGCGTCAGCATGCCCACATCTGTAGAGAGAAATCCGTATTTAGTTAAGATTTCTTAGTGCCATTCGAAGACTGTTACACTCAAAACAAAATTGCATTAAAAATAAGAAAAACAAGTGGGAACGGATTATCTTAGGCGTGCTGAAGATTTTATACTCTTTTCGAACCTTTAGACAATTTTCACTCTGCTAACTGCAGCACTTTCATTAGCTGTGAAAATTGATATCATATGAATTTAAATTTTCTATTGAAATATTAAATATATTTCCAGTTGTACGGCAGCTATAAGATATAGTGGTCCGATCCGGCTGGTTCCAACAAATGTGCTGTCCCTTTGAATAATAAGTCTATGTGCAAAGTTTAATCACGATAGCTCAACCGCTGAGGGACTAGTTTCCATACACACAGACGGACATAGCTTTGCTTATATGTATATCTACTTGCCAAATATGAGATAAGCCGCCGATAGCAGCGCAGCTTCGTGGGAGCGAGTCAGATCGTAGACAGTATCGAAGCCCATGGGCATTATGAGTGCGCCCAGTGTTGTGCAGAACTGTAAGGCAGCAGATTGATTGATTGATTTGGGTGGTCACACTGTTTTAGGCAATTGGTCTATTACTCACATAGCGCATTCCCTGATAGCGCGTCTCATTGTATTTGTCGCCGGGCTTCTCAAACGGAAAGGTGCCATTATATCCAGTCAAATAGCCAGATAAGCCAATTAACATCTGTTTGTTGGACAGAGAGAGGGAGAGAGAGAGAGAAAGAGAGGGGCAGAGAGAGAGAGAGAGAGAGAGAGAGACAGAGAGATAGGTATATTGGAGGGATTAGAAAATAGCATAAATGTATATTTATTGGGTAATAATCTTGTTGTGATTTTTCAATAAAATTCCTAAGCACTGCTATCATATTGACGGCAGAAGTAGTCGAATACACTCAGCAAATAATAACTATAATTAAAAGATTCGCCTTAAAAATAAAGTGAAGATCATTTTGACTTTTTAAATTAATTTATCAAAATAAGCAATACATATTTAAAAGTTCTGTCAATCGAAAATCTCAAAAAGATTTTATTTTTTTGAAGTATGGCTGAAAAGTTCAATTTTCAGGAACAATTTCCTTTCTAGGATTCAGAAGAACATAAAATTCGATGTTTTAGTTCCGAACTTTCGGAGAAATATAAACCGATTTGAAGTTTAAGTGGAATACTTCTTTCAGAACGTACTAAAGACAAAAAAGTATTCTAAAAAAATCATTTAAATAAGTTTATCTTAGATTCGATTTCTCATCTTACTTTTCGCTTAAGGTGAAACTTATTGCCCGACTTTGTTTTGTTAAGTTAATAACTGGCTTATCTTTCTTACAAGGTAGTTTTAAACAACTGATAGATTTATAAGAAACATTAATTTTCACTGACATTTTTACTACACATGGATTTACTATCCCCGCAACTTTTATGAACTTGAATAGAAATGTGCATTGCTTAAGTTACAATATGATTGAAATCACTTCATATGATTGCTGCTCACCTTGCCCAGCGGTGGATGCACATCGAAGAAGAAGGTGCGGTTTATATACCAGCTGCCCATTTTGCCAAAGTGCGTCTCATCCCAGCTAGAGGTAAATGCGATATTCTTATTGGGCTCTAAATGGGCAGATTACTGCAGGCTACTTACCAAATGTGATCCGGCTCGGTTACCTTGTAGAAGCGTGTGGCGAAGGTAATGAGAAAGACGACGGCCAGCAGAGCCCACCAGCGCCTGCAAAACACATTTAACAGTTACAGTAAAAATGGCCAAGTTTGTTGCCTCAGTCTTTTGTTTTGTCAGACATGCTCACCAATTGTCATCTGTTCGCTGGCTGGAAGGATTCTTGGCCAGCTGCGTCGTTTGCCTTGCACATTTGGGCGCCTTAACAACACTTGCGGCCATGTTTTCAGTTTAAATCAAATATAAATATAAATATAAATATTTCAATACAGTTTTACATTGTAGCTGTTGCACACGTCAACAGCGACAGACCAAGTTGGCGTCCCAGTCAGAATGCTTTCTCTTCTGGCATTCTTCCATTCTCTCACAATCATAACACTTTGGCCATCAGAGACACAAGAAAACCGGTCTGGGCCAAGTCGAGCAGCCAGCTGACTGGAGCTCGGCGAGCTTCAATGCTGTCGTGGCTAGCTGTTATCGATAACACATGCCTATCGCTTGCTGTGCCAACCAAACTTATTAACAACAAAAGCAACTTTCAACTTTATTCTTTTGTTTGTTGATGAAATTAAATGTTCATTAGACAATGACGAATATTTGCTCGAATTACTTAATATGCTGCATTGCGTAAAGCAACAGCTAAGCTGAAAAATAGCATTGCATACTTCTGTGCGGCTGTCTAAATTCAATAAGCATAACTCACTTTCGGGCTGCACATGAATTTTATTTTAATCGCCTTTTACAAAATCAACTTAATTTAGCTAATTGCTTTTACAAATTGATATTTATCGATAAGCTAGGGCGTAGATAAACTTATTATTAAGTAAAGAAATGAAGAGGCAAACGGTAATACCAACAATTTATTTATATATTTAAGAAATGATATTAACTATAATTTAATTAATTAAAGTATTTTACACATTTATGTATTAAAAGTGCAAGAACTCATTTAAAAACGGGTTATACATGATCACAGGCGAATTTCATTTCTAATAGAAGTTGACAAATGTAAAACTAGGTCGGCTCGGCTGCTCTTGCAAATCAAATAAAATTCATTCCATTTTGTTACAGTTACTATTTGTTCCTGAATACTCTTTGGAAAATGAATTGCTAAAAAAAGGCAAGCGAATTCTTCAATTAAATATTATACACCAAATTCTCTTTTTACACGGTAGATTGGTTACAAAAAAAAACCGTATTAAAAAGACATTGAACAAATTTCGCCAAAATAAAATTGAAAATCAAAAAAATTTAATGCTAAAAGATTCAAATGATGTTAAAAAATGTAAACAAAATGTTTTTTCAAACCGTCTAATAAAATACCGTGCATAAAGAGAATTAGGTGTATACTCATTTCGTAAATGGGAGTAAAACATTTTTGAAAGTTTGCATTTCTTATTGGACTACAACTTACAACATTTTTCTGATTATAAAATAATTATACTCTTTTCGAAGAATATAGTATATTAAGTTTGTGCTGAAGTTTGTAATGCATAGAAGGAATGGTCGGTGACCCCCAAAAGTTACTGCTTACAATGACAAAACAAATTGATCTAGCCATGTCTGTCAGTCTGTCTGTCTGTATGTATGCAAACTAGTCCCTCAGTTTTTGAGCTATCGTTATAAAACTTTGCACAGACACTTATTATTCAAAGGGACAGCACATTGGTCGGAGCCGGCCGGATCGGACCACTATATCTTATAGCTGCCATACAACTCTAAGTCGGTTTTGGTCATAAATCCGATGTTTTCAAAGCAATTGCTTTGTTATTATATACCACATATATTTTTTTCAAATATATATCAAATAGCTTGAATTCAATATTTTAAAAGAAAAATTTGCATTCATATGATACCAATTCTTAGAGCAAAAAAATAAATGCCACGCGATAAAAGGATTTTTTATTACTTTTGAAATTTCAGTGGTGCAGTTGGCAGAGTTGGCCAGAGAAGATAGTCCTTTCCCAATGGTTTTTATTTATATTTGTTTAATATTCAAGTCTTCAAAATACTTATAAAATAAAATATAGATTTAAAGCTGAAGGTAGTAAGTCTCAAGAAGTGCCAAATCTGGATTGTATGTTCTCTACACACCCACACATACATATGTATGTATGCTGATCACCATTGAAAATCGATTCATCTTGCTATTTCTATACAATATAGGAATATTTCTCTGGTCATTTCTACTGGCATCTGATATATCCTGTAAAGGCACTTCGAAGATAAACTAAAGTGATAAATCATTCTTTGCTGTATTTGTAGCCTATTAATCGAAGTGTGCAAGAGCTTAATTCAGGGTAAATTTTACATTGTGACAGTTCCACTTCGACAAGTTGGCAACTCTGGTAGTTTAATGTCAAATATTTTCAACTGGTTAAGCATCGTCAGAAGTTTTATTCTCTGTGAAAAAAGCAAATATGTCGAGCGAAAAAGTGCCATGCAAGAAAATCAAATTGGAGTTATCCTCCCCCACCAAGGGCGAACCGAAAGCAGACTTTGGTCAGCAAATCGACAGTGATGTCTGTAAGTATGTGGTTAATGAAGAAAGTCTACAAATTGTACGCAAAATGTGCATTCATCTTGCAGCCAAGGTTAAAACCGAAGGTAAGATATCCGAAGTTGTGACACCCAAGGTGGAGACACCCAAGGTGGAGACACCCAAGGTGGAGACACCCAAGGTGGAGACACCCAAGGTGGAGACACCCAAGGAGGAGACACCCGAAGATGTGACACCCAAGGAGGAGACACCCGGAAGATGTGATACCCAAGGAGGAGCCACCCAAGGTGGAGACACCCAAGGTGGAGACACCCAAGGTGGAGACACCCAAGGTGGAGACACCCAAGGTGGAGACACCCGAAGAGTGGAGACACCCAAGGAGGTGACACCCGAAGGATGTGAGACACCCAAGGTGGAGACACCCAAGGTGGAGACACCCAAGGTAGGAGACACCCGAAGATGTGACACCCAAGCTGGAGACACCCAAGGTGGAGACACCCAAGGTGGAGACACCCAAGGTGGAGACACCCAAGGAGGAGACACCCGAAGATGTGACACCCAAGGAGGAGCCACCCGAAGATGTGACACCCAAGGTGGAGACACCCAAGGTGGAGACACCCAAGGTGGAGACACCCAAGGAGGAGACACCCGAAGATGTGACACCCAAGGAGGATTATGATGCTATGGTACGCTTAGCCGATGAAGAGAAAAAGGTATTAGATTTGCAATACCAGGTGACAAAGGCCAAACTAGATGCATTACTGTAAGAACAGAATACATTCCCTAATCTTGATAATTCATCGGTTTATTGTGTTTTCTATTACAGGAACGAAATGGATTGATGCGTTGCAAGTCTTAAGGCTCAACATCCAATAATTTGAACAACATTCTACACCATTTGCAGAGAGGGCAGCAACAATTAGAAAAGACTTGAAATTCCATATTATAACAAAACATACTCTCGCCACTTTCAAAACACTTTGTGAAAACGTAAATAAAAAAACAACTTATGTATAAGCTGTTTTTAATTTTTTTTTAGAAAAGACATATAGATATTAATAATATTATTTTTTTTTTTAGACTTTTTTCGAAGAAAATAGTATATTTGGTTTGTGCTGAAGTTTGTAACGCATAGAAGTAAGCGTCGGAGACCCCCAAAAGTTACTGCCAGTATGCTTAGAATGACAATACAAATTGATCTAGCCATGTCCGTCTGTCTGTCTGTCTGTCTGTATGCAAACTAGTCCCTCAGTTCTTGAGCTATCGTTATAAAACTTTGCACAGAGACTTATTATTTAAAGGGACAGCACATTGGTCGGAACCAGCCGGATCGGACAACTATATCTTATAGCTGCCATACAACTGGATATAAATTTAATATTTAAATAGAAAATTTAAATTCATATGATATCAATTTGTACAGCATATGAAAGTGCTGCAGTTGGCAGAGTTAAAATTGTCTAAAGGTTCGAAAAGAGTATAAAATCTTCGGCACGCCTAAGATAATCCTTTCCCACTTGTTTATTTTTTGTTTTCAGTATGAAATTTTCAATGATGTTTCACAGTGTACTGTGTCTTTGGCATATGTAAGTGTTACCAAATTTTGCACTCACAGCTCACAAGCCTAATTTAAATGAGCCACTTGGCTTAAAGGCGCTTGTATGGAGTATATATATATATATATATATATATATATATATGTAGAGTGAGTTATTAGTCAAGTGGGACGCGAATCGTGAGACCATTTGTCTGTGCAACAGTTTGATCGCCCCCACTGGCCAAATGAGCCGCATTTATACTGAAAATTGCCGCTCGCTTATGGCACAAAAACAAAAAAAGAATAGAGAAGGACAAAAAGTCGTGGAGATGCTGGCCAAGTTGTATGCACATTTAACACTTGTAAATGGCCAGCAATCATTCGAGCCTGGCTTACAGGCAGTCATCCAGCCCACTCTATACAGAGAGTGGATGCAGCAAACCCCCCCCTTTCCCCTGCCCCTTCCCCTGCCCCATCCAACCCCTTTAGCTGTGCCACCTCTTGGGGGGCTAGCTGCCTGTGCGGTTTGCGTTTGGCGTTTGGGGCACGTTCTTTTGTTGTTTAGTCAGACGGACAGAGCGACAGACAGATAGTCAGACAGACAGACAGGCAGACAGACAGGGAGACAGTGAGGCTAAAACAACACACAGTCCAGGGGCAGCAGTTGATGATGACGATAAAGCTGACTGGGTTTCGGTTTCGGTTTTCGCTCTGCTCTGCAGGTTTGTTTTTACTCCTTTTTTTTAGTCTTTTTTAGTTGGGGCAGCAGCGCGGCTTTAATCGCTTTGATCTTGGCGCACAAGAGTTAATTGCACGCTTGCTGCACAGTGGCCGCTGCTGCTGTTGTTGCTATTGTTGTTGCTATTGTTGCTGTTGCTGCTGCAGCAATTTGTAAGATAGAAACGTTGCAAGGCACGCCGTGTGGCAGCTTCAATCAAATTAATTGCAGTTGCAGTTGCAGTTGCAGTTGTTGTTGTTGTTGTGTGTTTTGTGTGTGACACTTGCAGGGTGGCTCTGTCCATTTGCCACACACACACACACACACACACACACACACCGGCGGCGACAAAATTGTTGCAATCAACTTGAGGGGCTATCATTAAACTTATTTCTAATTGCCCTTCGGTCTTCCCCCAAGCCAGCTTGCTTCAAAGTATACACACATATATATATATATATATATATATATATATATACATATATAAACACACACACACCTATATAAGCAGCAGCAACAATTGGCTGCTCCTCATGCAATTAAAAGAATACGTTGCACATAATATTTCTGGCCGCTTTCGCTCGTTGAAATTGTGGCAGCAAATACTTTGTTTGCAACGTTTACATTTTTTTCTTTCTTGTCGCATTTTTGCGCATATTTTGGGCGTAATTGTTTATCTTATGCATTTCCTTTGGAGCCATCTTATTTGCTGTAAATGCTTAATGTTGCATCAATTAAGTCGCAGATGTCTTATATGTATTTACAATATTTCAAAAAGCGGCTTCAACAATTTGTGAGTTTCTTTTTGCAAAAAACTAAAAATACTTCTTCTTTTATTTGCAATTAAAAGAACAAGTTTTATTGATTTAAACCTAATCGTAAGAAGCGTGTGTAAAGTATATTTATTTCCAAAATTGGAATTTTTCCTTTGCCAAATCATTTGTTTGCTTGTATTATATATACATATATATATATGTTTGTATATATGGGCGTTTCCATAGTGTAAAAACAGGGGTTTATTCTGACAACAGGCTTATCTAATAGCTCTTAAGTATACCTATAATAGGTGCTAAGCTTGATTATAGGATAAATTTTTTTTTTTTGGCCATATTTGAAAGTTTTAAGAGCTAGAGGCACCAAATTTGGTATGTATATTCTTGATTAGCATACACATGCAACGAATATTGCACTTTTTGGATACCGTACCCCTATCTCTCCAAAAGTGAAAAACACTAATTTTCAAGGTATGACCTTGCAATTTGTATTGATAACTCATTTGATAGCCAATGCTATGTCCCGAAAATTTCATAAAGATCGGGCACTAAACACAGAAGTTATTTAAGATTTAAATTTCCATGGTGTGGGGCCTTGCGAATAAGTTAGACTGCTTAAACTGCTTGCACTGCTTGCAGTATGTGTGTGTTTGTATGGATGTGCATTGATTGGTAAGTATGAATGAGTGTGAGGACTGGGTTCAGGGTATCTCCCAGTCGGGCACTCCCGACTAGAGCACTCTTACTTGTTTTAAATAGAATTTCAATCAAGGTCGATGAGGGCCAGTGTAGAACAGAAATTGTTTTTGCTTTATGATAATTAATGTTGCTTCTGTTGCTGTTTTACGAAATTATTGATAAATGACCTTAGTAAAAATGTTTTTAAGTCAACAGAAGTATTAAGTGTATTAATCTTGACATAATAACAACGAACTTAACAAAAAGTTCCATTCTATTGGGAAACATTGTTTTGTAAAATCAACTAGGCTTGAGAGTATAAATTTGTTTATAAACTGAGTGCGGCTGCCATCAAAGAGATAAATATTTATCAAAAACAATAAAAAGGACTTCGTAATTTTAATTAAGAAATTTATAAAGAAAATAATTCGCAACATTCGGTGACCCAAAATAAGAATACGCACACAGATAAGATTAAAATACAATACTATTTATTTTTTGTTTTTTTTCTTTCAAATAATTTACAACTAATTATAATAGTATAATAGTAATAATAGTAATAGTTACAAAAAAAAAAAAAAAACACTATTTACACTTAAGAAAATACTCAAATTGGATTTAAAGCTATTAACACATTTCATTTATAGGGGGGGGTTTGGGGGTGCCTTACGGGTCTAAACATAGAGATCCGGGCTAGACCCGCGACTGATGCGGATTGTAGACGGGCACATTGTGGAAACTGATGCCCGCATAGAGTGGCGCCGCCGCCGATGTCGCCGATGCGGCCAACATGGACTTGCCACTCGCATACAGATGCTTCTTGGGCAACGCTGACGCCGTTGCCGCTGCCGCTGCCGCTGTCGTCTTGTGCGGCATCATTAGCGAGGAGCTGGGCGTACCCGCCGCCAGTCGACTGCGATAGCTCTCGCAGGTCTTGCGCGACCACACCCACATGCCGGTCAGTGTGCCGCCCACCAGCTGGAAGAAGATGCGCACCAGCGCCGGATAGGCGCTCAGCTGGGCGGGCGAGGCGCACTCCTCGATGGAGGCACAGCCCGGTATCGCATCCACATAGCGCTCACAGAAGGCGGCCACCACGCCCGCTGCTGTGGGCACAAAGAACAGCAGCGAGAAGATGACGAAGCGCTTGCGGATCTGCGCGAAACGCTGATGCGCCAGTGTGGCCGGCAATTGTTGTTGGAGCGCGCGCAGCGAACGCGAAGCACGCAGCGTGAAGTAGAGTCCGAGGAGGAGCAGCGCCAGAGCGGGCAGCTCCACGAAGCCAGGAGCCGAGCACATGCCGGTCAGCTCGCTGGGACGCACACGCTCCAGCAGCAGGGCGGCAATGGGCGGCGCCAGCGGCGGCACCCAGGCGAGCACATGGAACAAGCCGGAGCGCTTCTCCAGGGCCTCGCTGCTCCACTTCTTGTGCGACGACAGATAGAAGCACAGGGCGAAGATGAGCCACCAGCTGGCGGCGCACAGGCTCAGATACGACGTTGTGATGTATGAGGCGAGACAGGGTGGCGTTAGGGCACAGGCTGCACCGCGCACCACAGCGCTCCTGGCTGGCTCCTGGAGCAGCGCCAAGCTGCGCGCCTGATGGAACACAATGCGCTCCAAATAGCACACACTGAACAGATTGTAGCAGAGGCACAAGAACAAAACGGGACGCTCCGGATAGCCAAAGCGGGTGGGCTCCGCCCAGAAGGTGACCAGTGCGAAGAGCGTGAGCACAAAGCAAACGGCGGACAGTCCGAGGATCAGGCTCTCCGTCAGCTTCTTCTGCTGCGTCGTGTGGAAGGCGTCGCGCTGACATTGCGGCAGACAGCTGGCCGGATTGAGCGGACTCACACTGAAGTTGGCCGGACAGTAGAGTGCAGCGGCGGCTGCAGTGGAGCCGGCGGACTTGCCTGCCAGCTGCGACGACATCTTCCACGCCATCCACGACCAGTACATTTGCTGTGGCGGCGCTGACGGCGCTGACGGCGTTGGCGATGACTCCACGCCTGTGCCGCCGGCTATCGTCTGCTGGACTGGGTCGCTGGCCGTCGCCTCCTGCGGTATCTGCATGCACAGCTCGTGATTCTCCGGCTGCGGCAGTGCATCACAGCTGAGGAACTGCGGCCACAGCTGCATCAGCTCGGGCGCCGCATTCGCCGCACACTCCACCTGCACCGTCTCGCAGAGCGACTTGCACGCGGTCACGGGCCGCGGCACGTCCGGACTGCAGAGCGGAAAGAGCGCGGAGCAGAGCAGGAAGCGCGCTCGACGCGAGCAGCCGGATTCGATAAGTGGCAGCAGTTTGGCTATCTGCAAAGAGACACAAACAATGGCAAAACTTGTCATTTACAATGTTTGGCAAGTGAGAACGCTCTAGTCGGGGGTGCCCGACTAGGAGATACCCTCAACCCAGTCCGTATATTCCGTTTCATTCATACGTACATACAAACATACACATGCTACAAGCAGTGCAAGCAGTGCCAGCAGTGCAAGCAGCTAGCTTGCTTCTGCACTGAACTTCAAACAATGGAAAGCTAACTCTTTAGAAACTTCTGTGTTTATTACGCGTCTGATTGAAATTTTTTGGGCACAAACTGGGCAAAAATGTGTGACCAAACCAAATTGCGAGTTCATAACTTGAAAAATTCGGTTTTTTTTTACTTTTGGGGGATTGGGGGATGGTATCCAAGAAGTCAAATATTTGTATCATGTGTATGCTATTCGAGAATATATATGCCAAATATGCGGCTTATAGCTCTAATAACTTTTAAGTTAAGGCCCAAAAACGCGGATCTGAAAACGAAATATATCGATAACTTTTGAACGGGACGAGTTATCGATGAAATGAAACAAACTTGATCTGTCCCGGGACTACGAGAACTTATATTCTTATATTCTAGCTTTTGTGGTCTCTGATATCAGCGTGCTCACACAGACAGACAGACAGACAGACGGACATGGCTAGATAGACTCGGCTTCATATGGTCGGAGATGCTTCCTTTTGCACAGCTTTATTATACCCTTTTTACCCATTTTTAATGGGTTCAGGGTATAAAAACATCATGGCATAGAATAAGTGCCAAGCATATAGTAACTGCTATTAGTCCTTAAGATATTTATGTAATCACAACGCTTTCTTATACACAAATGTAAATCAATCGATTATTATTTTCAATTGTGACAATTGACAACACTGGTAATTAAATTTTAAAAAATTGTCATCTGGTAAGGCTGTCTCAGAAGTTATTTCCTGCGTAAATATAAAATATGTCTAGCATGGAAGTGCCCTGTAAGAAAATGAAATTGGACTTCTCAACCAACACTATGCTCGAATCGAAAGCAGACTTTGGCCAGCGATTCGACAGTGATGACTGTAAGTATATGGTTAAGCAGAAAATCTTACGAAATGTATGCTAAAATCTGCATTCATCTTGCAGCCAATGTTGCAACTGAGGCTCTTCTAAAGTGGATACATCTGAAGGTATGATATCCGAAGATTGGCTATACGAAGATGACACATCCGACGATGAGATATCCAAAGATGACACATCCGAAGATAATTCGTCATTAATTAATAAATCTTTTTTAATTAGAGGGTATTTCACAAGTCGTCAATTGCGCTGGAAGCTTAAAGGCTCAACAAAACATCATTCTTGGAATCCTAATGATTTTTCTTATTTAAACACGCTGTAGCAAATTGAATGCTACAAATATATTATTATTGTGCAAAAGAACTAAAAACAACTTGGATGGAATATGTTTGGTATAATGATACAAAAAAAAGCTTCTTATATTAAATATAGTTTTGTGTATCTTTCTCTTATCTGTTTCTAGTTTCTAGTCAAAACTCCCGACTTCTCTTTCTCTAGATTGTAAATGCTGCATGCCAATTGCTTATACATACATATATTCTAGAATTCTTCAGTTGGTAAGTATAGAGTGGCCATCGACATATAGATAGATAGATAGATATGTAGATATGTCGAGTGTTGCTATCGAGACACGTAATCATCAAAGATAGGGCCAAAGATTTTGCCTTTTATCAATTAAGTGTGAGTCGTGTGTAACTATGCTGTATCTGCTATTGTATCGTTGTGGGGGGAAACTTGAAAGTGTGCCGACAAATAATTAGATCGAAAAGCGCTGTTCGATAAGTAAAAACTACAGAAATTCGTAAGAAAGCAAAAAGCACACAGCAAATATTTGTGCAAAGCTAAACAGCAACGAATAAAGTGAGCAAAAGGCAAAGCAACGCAAAAGCAACAAAAAGTTTAAACAATAAAATTGACGGCGTTCCCATTCACACCTTACTAACGCCTCACACACCTGAGGGGCGGCGGCTTTGTTAATTGTTAATTGTTATTGTTATTGTTGTTGTTGTTCTTCATTGATGTCTATAATTTTATCAAATAAAAATGCAATAAAAATGTAGTCAAACGTAGTCGAGCTTTGCGCGTTTATCTCTTTGTTCTTTTGCCGACAGAGGCGGCAATAGTCACAACAACAATATCAACAACAATAGCAACAACAATAGCAACAACAATCGCCGCCAATTGTTTACAAAATAAAATTAGCCACAACTGGCAACAACAATCAGCAATAATATCTAATTGCATTTGTTTACAATCAATTGAATGAATTCTGGTATCTAGGCAGTAGTACTTCTATCATATACAGTGCACGCTCGCTACAGTGAACTTATCAAATGCAGCAGTACTCACAATTTCCAACTGCTAGCATAAATAATCATAACTTCATTTGAAACGTTTTTTAAATTTAAAATTTATATTTAATAATAGTAAATATACAAATCAAATTATTATTAATTAATATTAATAATAATAACATAACTGTTCAACTTCAAACATAATACAATTTAATACATTCCGTATTCACTTTTAAGAAATTTCATTTCATTTCATTTCCACAGTGTAATGCTCAGTAAAGAAGCAGTGCGTAAAGTGCTTGCACTGCTTGCAGCTTGTGAGTGTTTGTGTGGATGATATTTATATGTTACTTTGAATGAAGTTATAGACGGGCGTATCTTCTAATGGTACATTCCGTCTTGAGGCATCATATATATATAATCCTGTACTCTAGATCATATATGTATGTAGCTACCTAAATTAAATATCTAGTATTTCTGTTAAATGTCTGCAAAAGCACGTGGAATATAACAGAATTGTTCAATTGTGACAAGTTGGTAACTCTGGTAGTTTAATGTCAAATATTTTCAACTGGTTAGGCATCGTCAAAAGTTTTATTCTCTGTGAAAAAATCAAATATGTCGAGCGAGCAAGGGCCCTGCAAGAAAATCAAATTGGAGTTATCCTCCCCCACCAAGGGCGAACCGAAAGCAGACTTCGGTCAGCAAATCGACAGTGATGTCTGTAAGTATGTGGTTAATGAAGAAAGTCTACAAATTGTACGCAAAATGTGCATTCATCTTGCAGCCAAGGTTAAAACCGAAGGTAAGATATCCGAAGTTGTGACACCCAAGGTGGAGACACCCAAGGTGGAGACACCCAAGGAGGAGCCACCCGAAGATGTGACACCCAAGGTGAAGACACCCAAGGTGGAGACACACAAGGTGAAGACACCCAAGGAGGAGCCACCCGAAGATGTGACACCCAAGGAGAAGACACCCAAGGTGGAGACACACAAGGTGGAGACACACAAGGTGAAGACACCCAAGGAGGAGCCACCCGAAGTTCTGACACCCAAGGTGGAGACACCCAAGGTGGAGACACCCGAAGATGTGACACCCAAGGAGAAGACACCCAAGGAGGAGCCACCCAAGGAGGAGCCACCCAAGGAGGAGCCACCCGAAGATGTGACACCCAAGGAGGAGACACCCGAAGATGTGATACCCAAGGAGGAGCCACCCAAGGTGGAGACACCCAAGGTGGAGACACCCAAGGTGGAGACACCCAAGGTGGAGACACCCAAGGTGGAGACACCCAAGGAGGAGACACCCAAGGTGGAGACACCCAAGGTGGAGACACCCAAGGTGGAGACACCCAAGGAGGAGACACCCGAAGATGTGACACCCAAGGAGGAGACACCCGAAGATGTGATACCCAAGGAGGAGCCACCCAAGGTGGAGACACCCAAGGTGGAGACACCCAAGGTGGAGACACCCAAGGTGGAGACACCCAAGGTGGAGACACCCAAGGAGGTGACACCCGAAGATGTGACACCCAAGGTGGAGACACCCAAGGTGGAGACACCCGAAGATGTGACACCCAAGGAGGAGCCACCCGAAGTTGTGACACCCAAGGTGGAGACACCCAAGGTGGAGACACCCAAGAAGGAGACACCCGAAGATGTGACACCCAAGGAGGAGCCACCCGAAGTTGTGACACCCAAGGTGGAGACACCCAAGGTGGAGACACCCAAGGAGGAGCCACCCGAAGATGTGACACCCAAGGTGGAGACACCCAAGGTGGAGACACCCAAGGTGGAGACACCCAAGAAGGAGACACTCGAAGATGTGACACCCAAGGAGGATTATGATGCTATGGTACGCTTAGCCGATGAACAGTGCGAGGTATTAAAGTTGCAATACCAGGTGACAAAGGCCAAACTAGATGCATTACTGTAAGAACAGAATACATTCCCTAATCTTGATAATTCATCGGTTTATTGTGTTTTCTATTACAGGAACGAAATGGATTGATGCGTTGCAAGTCTTAAGGCTCAACATCCAATACATTGAACAACATTCTACACCATTTGCAGAGAGGGCAACAACAATTAGAAAAGACTTGAAATTCCATATTATAACATAAAATACTCTTGCCACTTTCCAAAACACTTTGTGAAAACTTCAATAAAAAAAAACTTATGTATCAGCTGTTTTGCGTTTTTTTTAGAAATGTAAGATATTTATTATTATATTTAATTATATAAGTGAACAAAGTTTGGAATTAAAATTTGTGTTCAAGCATACCAGAAAACTGGTTCACAAACCGAACCAAATGGGTTCCATGAATGAACCTGCGGCAAAATATTTTTACATAAATAAGTACAAATATTTTTTATAGAAATAAATTATTTCAAATTAAGAATAAAACGTTCCCCTACCCAATGTAAGAGCCTTAATGCAAATCAAATTTATTTAAGAACTATAAAGTTATTGTTATGGATTCGTTTTGCTGTTGCATTCTTTTCATTAACGTTTCCGTTTCGATAAGCCAAAATTTTTAATTACGATCATATGACTATATCAGCTGACTGCTGCATTTGGGAAAATTGAATGAACTCATTTGTAAAGCAAAGTATATAATCTTAAGGGAGCACAGAAGATAATTGCTGATTCTGTTCTAATGATTTATTCCTTTTATATATGTATATTATTGCTTAGAGTTATTATGAAATTCTCGGGAATATAATAGAATTAATATTAATGTGTATATATTATATTCATTTAAGGTGTTGGAAGAACTTACTTAGCCATAGCACTTAAATTTATAAGGCCAATCAGAAAGTCTGAAACAAGCCATATTTATTATTTTAAAGTTATAGCAAAGAATTTTTATTTATTTGGTAAAGAGGTGTGTTAGAAATATCCTTATATCGATTCAGTTCTGATTGCAGTCTGCAACACATTAGTTGTTATGTTTTATTTATTTTTTTGTTGCTTCACATAAAGTTTGATTATATAAATCTCAGCTAGAGAAATTAAAAAAAAACTTATAGATCTTTGGTTTTAAATAAATTATGTCTGCTTATGCTGAAGTCTCCCAAAATTGTTGATATATGTTACAATTTTGTTGTCCTATTTTCCACTTAATTAATTAAATATCTTAAATTTGTTTATATTTATATATACATATTTATACTCTTTTCGAAGAAAATAGTATATTAGGTTTGTGTTGAAGCTTGTAACGCATAGAAGGAAGCGTCGGAGACCCCCAAAAGTTACTGCCACTATGCTTATAATGACAAAACAAATTGATCTAGCCATGTCCATCTGTCTGTCTGTCCGTTTGTATGTATGCAAACTAGTCTCTCAGTTTTTGAGGTATCGTTATAAAACTTTGTACAGAGACTTATTATTCAAAGGGACAACACATTGGTCGGAACCGGCCGGATCGGACCACTATATCTTATAGCTGCCATACAACTCTAAGTCGGTTTTGGCCATAAATCCGATGTTTTCAAAGCAATTGCTTTGTTATTATATATCACATATATTTTTTTCAAATATATATCAAATAGCTTGAATTCAATATTTTAACAGAAAATTTTAAATTCATATGATACCAATTCTTAGAGCAAAAAAATAAATGCCACGCGATAAAAGGATTTTTTATTACTTTTGAAATTTCAGTGGTGCAGTTGGCAGAGTTGGCCAGAGAAGATAGTCCTTTCCCAATTGTTTTTATATATTTTTGTTTAATATTAAAGTCTTCAAAATACTTCTAAAATAAAATACAGATTTAAAGCTGAAGGTCGTAAATCTCAAGATGTGCCAAATCTGGATTGTATGTTCTCTACACACCCACACATACATATGTATGTATGCTGATCACCATTGAAAATCGATTCATCTCGCTATTTCTATACAATATAGGAATATTTCTCTGGTCATTTCTACTGGCATCTGCTATATGCCTGTAAAGGCACTTCGAAGATAAACTAAAGTGATAAATCATTCTTTGCTGTATTTGAAGCCTATTAATCGAAGTGTGCAAGAGCTTAATTCAGGGTAAATTTTACATTGTGACAGTTCCACTTCGACAAGTTGGCAACTCTGGTAGTTTAATGTCAAATATTTTCAACTGGATAAGCATCGTCAGAAGTTTTATTCTCTGTGAAAAAAGCAAATATGTCGAGCGAAAAAGTGCCATGCAAGAAAATCAAATTGGAGTTATCCTCCCCCACCAAGGGCGAACCGAAAGCAGACTTCGGTCAGCAAATCGACAGTGATGTCTGTAAGTATATGGCTAATGAAGAAAGCCTACAAAATGTACGCAAAATGTGCATTCATCTTGCAGCCAAGGTTAAAACCGAAGGTAAGATATCCGAAGTTGTGACACCCAAGGTGGAGACACCCAAGGTGGAGACACCCAAGGTGGAGACACCCAAGGTGGAGACACCCAAGGTGGAGACACCCGAAGATGTGACACCCAAGGAGGAGCCACCCGAAGTTGTGACACCCAAGGTGGAGACACCCAAGGTGGAGACACCCAAGAAGGAGACACCCGAAGATGTGACACCCAAGGAGGAGCCACCCGAAGTTGTGACACCCAAGGAGGAGCCACCTGAAGTTGTGACACCCAAGGAGGAGCCACCCGAAGTTGTGACACCCAAGGTGGAGACACCCAAGGTGGAGACACCCAAGGTGGAGACACCCAAGGTGGAGACACCCAAGGTGGAGACACCCAAGGTGGAGACACCCAAGGTGGAGACACCCGAAGATGTGACACCCAAGGGGAGCCACCCGAAGTGTGACACCCAAGGAGGAGCCACCCGAAGTTGTGACACCCAAGGTGGAGACACCCAAGGTGGAGCCACCCGAAGTGGCCCAAGAACGAATGTGACACCCAAGGAGGAGCCACCCGAAGTTGTGACACCCAGGTGGAGACACCCGAAGGTGGAGACACCCAAGGTGGATGTGACACCCAAGGAGGAGCACACCCAAGGTGGAGACACCCGAGGTGGATGACACCCAAGCCAAGGATGGAGACACCCAATGGAAGTGGAGACACCCAAGAGGAGCCCCGAAGATGTGACACCCAAGGAGGAGCCACCGAAGTGTGACACCCAAGGAGGAGCCACCGAAGTTGTGACACCCAAGGAGGAGCCACCTGAAGTTGTGACACCCAAGGAGGAGCCACCCGAAGTTGTGACACCCAAGGTGGAGACACCCGAAGATGTGACACCCAAGGAGGAGCCACCAATGAAGGAGACACCCGAAGTTGTGACACCCAAGGAGGAGCCACCTGAAGTTGGACACCCAGTGTGGAGACACCCAAGGAGGAGCCACCCGAAGTTGTGGAGACACCAAGCAAGGAGACACCTGAAGATGTGACACCCAAGGAGGAGCCACCGAAGTTGTGACACCCAAGGAGGAGCCACCTGAAGTTGTGACACCCAAGGAGGAGCCACCTGAAGTTGTGACACCCAAGGAGGAGCCACCCGAAGTTGTGACACCCAAGGTGGAGACACCCGAAGATGTGACACCCAAGGAGGAGCCACCTGAAGTTGTGACACCCAAGGAGGAGCCACCCGAAGTTGTGACACCCAAGGAGGAGCTGACCTGAAGGCCCTAAGGTGACACCCAAGGAGGAGCCACCGAGCTGTGACACCCAAGGAGGAGCCACCTGAAGTTGTGACACCCAAGGAGGAGCCACCTCGAAGTTGTGACACCCAAGGAGGAGCCACCTGAAGTTGTGACACCCAAGGAGGAGCCACCTGAAGGTGTGACACCCAAGGAGGAGCCACCTGAAGTTGTGACACCCAAGGAGCCGAGCCAGGAGGAGCCACCTGAAGTTGTGACACCCAAGGAGGAGCCACCTGAAGTGTGACACCCAAGGAGGAGCCACCCGAAGTTGTGACACCCAAGGAGGAGCCACCTGAAGTTGTGACACCCAAGGAGGAGCCACCCGAAGTTGTGACACCCAAGGTAGGGAGACACCCAAGGAGGAGCCACCTGAAGTTGTGACACCCAAGGAGGAGCCACCCGAAGTGTGACACCCAAGGAGGAGCCACCTGAAGTTGTGACACCCAAGGAGGAGCCACCCGAAGTTGTGACACCCAAGGAGGAGCCACCTGAAGTTGTGACAACCCAAGGAGGAGCCACCTGAAGTTGTGACACCCAAGGAGGAGCCACCTGAAGTTGTGACACCCAAGGAGGAGCCACCCGAAGTTGTGACACCCAAGGAGGAGCCACCTGAAGTTGTGACACCCAAGGAGGAGCCACCGAAGTTGTGACACCCGATGTGAGGAGGAGCCACCTGCAAGATGGGACACCCAAGGGGAGCCACCCGAAGTTGTGACACCCAAGGAGGAGCCACCTGAAGTTGTGACACCCAAGGAGGAGCCACCTGAAGTTGTGACACCCAAGGAGGAGCCACCTGAAGTTGTGACACCCCAGGAGGAGCCACCTGAAGTTGTGACACCCAAGGAGGAGCCACCTGAAGTTGTGACACCCAAGGAGGAGCCACCCTGAAGTTGTGACACCCAAGGAGGAGCCACCTGAAGTTGGGACACCCAAGGGGGAGACACCCGAGAGATGTGACACCCAAGGAGGAGCCACCTGAAGTTGTGACACCCAAGGAGGAGCCACCTGAAGTTGTGACACCCAAGGAGGAGCCACCTGAAGTTGTGACACCCAAGGAGGAGCCACCTGAAGTTGTGACACCCAAGGAGGAGCCACCCGAAGATTGTGACACCCAAGGAGGAGCCACCTGAAGTTGTGACACCCAAGGAGGAGCCACCTTGTGACACCCAAGGAGGAGCCACCTGTGACACCCAAGTGAGGATGTGACACCCAAGGAGGAGCCACCTGAAGTTGTGACACCCAAGGAGGAGCCACCTGAAGTTGTGACACCCAAGGAGGAGCCACCTGAAGTTGTGACACCCAAGGAGGAGCCACCTGAAGTTGTGACACCCAAGGAGGAGCCACCTGAAGATGTGACACCCAAGGAGGAGCCACCCGAAGTTGTGACACCCAAGGAGGAGCCACCTGAAGTTGTGACACCCAAGGAGGAGCCACCTGAAGTTGTGACACCCAAGGAGGAGCCACCTGAAGTTGTGACACCCAAGGAGGAGCCACCCGAAGTTGTGACACCCAAGGAGGAGCCACCTGAAGTTGTGACACCCAAGGAGGAGCCACCTGAAGATGTGACACCCAAGGAGGAGCCACCCGAAGTTGTGACACCCAAGGAGGAGCCACCTGAAGTTGTGACACCCAAGGAGGAGCCACCTGAAGTTGTGACACCCAAGGAGGAGCCACCCGAAGTTGTGACACCCAAGGTGGAGACACCCGAAGATGTGACACCCAAGGAGGAGCCACCTGAAGTTGTGACACCCAAGGAGGAGCCACCCGAAGTTGTGACACCCAAGGTGGAGACACCCAAGGTGGAGACACCCAAGGTGGAGACACCCAAGAAGGAGACACCTGAAGATGTGACACCCAAGGAGGAGCCACCCGAAGTTGTGACACCCAAGGAGGAGCCACCTGAAGTTGTGACACCCAAGGAGGAGCCACCTGAAGTTGTGACACCCAAGGAGGAGCCACCTGAAGTTGTGACACCCAAGGAGGAGCCACCCGAAGTTGTGACACCCAAGGAGGAGCCACCTGAAGTTGTGACACCCAAGGAGGAGCCACCCGAAGTTGTGACACCCAAGGTGGAGACACCCAAGGTGGAGACACCCAAGGTGGAGACACCCAAGAAGGAGACACCCGAAGATGTGACACCCAAGGAGGAGCCACCCGAAGTTGTGACACCCAAGGTGGAGACACCCAAGGTGGAGACACCCAAGGTGGAGACACCCAAGAAGGAGACACTCGAAGATGTGACACCCAAGGAGGAGCCACCTGAAGTTGTGACACCCAAGGAGGAGCCACCTGAAGTTGTGACACCCAAGGAGGAGCCACCTGAAGTTGTGACACCCAAGGAGGAGCCACCTGAAGTTGTGACACCCAAGGAGGAGCCACCCGAAGTTGTGACACCCAAGGAGGAGCCACCTGAAGTTGTGACACCCAAGGAGGAGCCACCTGAAGTTGTGACACCCAAGGAGGAGCCACCTGAAGTTGTGACACCCAAGGAGGAGCCACCCGAAGTTGTGACACCCAAGGAGGAGCCACCTGAAGTTGTGACACCCAAGGAGGAGCCACCTGAAGATGTGACACCCAAGGAGGAGCCACCCGAAGTTGTGACACCCAAGGAGGAGCCACCTGAAGTTGTGACACCCAAGGAGGAGCCACCTGAAGTTGTGACACCCAAGGAGGAGCCACCTGAAGTTGTGACACCCAAGGAGGAGCCACCCGAAGTTGTGACACCCAAGGAGGAGCCACCTGAAGTTGTGACACCCAAGGAGGAGCCACCTGAAGATGTGACACCCAAGGAGGAGCCACCCGAAGTTGTGACACCCAAGGAGGAGCCACCTGAAGTTGTGACACCCAAGGAGGAGCCACCTGAAGTTGTGACACCCAAGGAGGAGCCACCCGAAGTTGTGACACCCAAGGTGGAGACACCCGAAGATGTGACACCCAAGGAGGAGCCACCTGAAGTTGTGACACCCAAGGAGGAGCCACCCGAAGTTGTGACACCCAAGGTGGAGACACCCAAGGTGGAGACACCCAAGGTGGAGACACCCGAAGGATGTGACACCCAAGGAGGAGCCACCCGAAGTTGTGACACCCAAGGTGGAGACACCCGAAGGTGGAGACACCCAAGGTGGAGACACCCAAGAAGGAGACACTCGAAGATGTGACACCCAAGGAGGATTATGATGCTATGGTACGCTTAGCCGATGAACAGTGCGAGGTATTAAAGTTGCAATACCAGGTGACAAAGGCCAAACTAGATGCATTACTGTAAGAACAGAATACATTCCCTAATCTTGATAATTCATCGGTTTATTGTGTTTTCTATTACAGGAACGAAATGGATTGATGCGTTGCAAGTCTTAAGGCTCAACATCCAATAATTTGAACAACATTCTACACCATTTGCAGAGAGGGCAACAACAATTAGAAAAGACTTGAAATTCCATATTATAACATAAAATACTCTCGCCACTTTCAAAACACTTTGTGAAAACTTAAATAAAAAAACAACTTATGTATCAGCTGTTTTTAATTTTTTTTTAGAAAGACATATAGATATTAATAATTTAATTTCTTTTCTGTACTTTTTTCGAAGAAAATAGTATATTTGGTTTGTGCTGAAGTTTGTAACGCATAGAAGTAAGCGTCGGAGACCCCCAAAAGTTACTGCCAGTATGCTTAAAATGACAAAACATATTGATCTAGCCATGTCTGTCAGTCTGTCTGTCTGTATGTATGCAAACTAGTCCCTCAGTTTTTGAGCTATCGTTATAAAACTTTGCACAGAGACTTATTATTCAAAGGGACAGCACATTGGTCGGAGCCGGCCGGATTGGACCACTATATCTTATAGCTGCCATACAACTGGATATAAATTTAATATTTAAATAGAAAATTTATATTCATATGATATCAATTTTTACAGCATATGAAAGTGCTGCAGTTGGCAGAGTGAAAATTGTCTAAAGGTTCGAAAAGAGTATAAAATCTTCGGCACGCCGAAGATAATCCTTTCCCACTTGTTTTACTTTGTATGTGTTTTGTGTACAAGTTGGCGTCAAACTACACACATGAGGTAGGTCCATCCATTTTGGTAGTGAGTCGACTCAATGGCGATACAAATATATAAGTAAGTATAGTATATGTATATGTGTATATATGCTTTAGCATTCCCAGGCGCAAGTGTCGCAAGTGCAATTACTTGGCTAATTACGAGCAGCGACTGCAAATGGAAACTGGTCGCAAAAAAAGAGTTTCCGCAGTGTTGCTGCCATTAATTGCCCTCGCCTGACTCAACTTCAATCGAAATAGTCCGCGAGCAAGCAAAAAAAGAGAATACATATATATACATATATATAAAAGAAGAAAGAAATTATGATACATAGTAATAAAGTCGCCCAGACATGTCCGTCAAATGATGCCGATGCCGATGCCGATGACGATGACGATGACGATGACGAACCTTCGCGAGTCCTGACTCGGCTCCCATCAACATTTATGAGTTTGCGGAATTTGTGACTAGACAGACGGTCACAAAGGGTTGCGATTTAGGTACGTACTACATAAAGCGAAAGCCCAACAAAATGGAAGGCAGGAAGGGTACCAAAAATAAAAGGCTGCATCAAATTAGTGAGACGTTTTCTCAGGAAAGATTCGCATTGTGACTCCCAGAGCGGCACTTTGACATGCATTTGATGGCTTGACATGCGTACCCCAAGACAGGCTCCAGCTCCAGCTCCAACTCCAGCTCTAACTCAAACTCAAACTCCAACTCCAACTTCGACTTATCTTCCACTTTGGCTTCAGTTTTCGTATTCAGCTGCCGCAACTTTGTCTTTGGCTCTGCGTTTGCTTTTGCTTTTGCTTTTGCTTTGTTGGCCTGGCTAACAGTAACCGTCTTATAGCTGCTGCTGTTTGTTGTTCTTGCTGTTGCTGTTGTTGTTGTTGTACGTATAATTAAGGTACATTAGGGGCAGTCGAAAGCCGCTCAATCGCCGCTGGGCATGTGGAACGGCACATTAGGCACGCAATTTCCAATTTCGAATACCCCTTAAAGCCTTAAAATATAAGACATGCCTACTTACTTACTTACTGTAATGTCGACTATTACAAACGAAAATTGAATTTACAATTTTGCAATATATAGAGTCTATGTACATATATAATAGCAATCAAATATTCTAACATATTTGAAACTGTTATTGAACAAATCGATGGCATAATGAGCTCATAGATAGCATATTGAAAACCGTAATGCTACAGGGTATTTGTTAGGCGAGCGGGCATAAATCAACTGCAGTTGCCTCTTTTATCATTATCTTTGAGGCACCCGCCTGCGAACTGTTGTAGCATCGATAGCAGCTATCTCTCTCCCTCTCTCTCCCTCCCTCTCTCGCCCTCTTTGTCTATCTTTTTGTGTGGCAGTGTGTGCGTCTATTATGGCCAAAGGCAATAATAATTTAATGATGCTGCAGCCAGGCTTCAACAATGGCAACAAGTGTCAGGGCCTCGTCATCATCATCATCTTCTTCATCATGATCATCATCATTGTCATAAGCCAGGCCAAAAGCTGAAAGGCAATCCAGCTAATAGACAGGCCAACCGCATATGCAGCCATAAACACAGAGAGAGAGACAGAGCGAGCGTGTGCGACAGAGAGAGAGAGAGAGAGAGAGAGAGGGAGGCAGCGACTAGTTTCCAACTACGAAACGCTTTTGGGCCACAAGCAAATGGCCAGCCAAGTGTCTAAAATGTGTTATTAATGCCGCTTTGTGCTGCAAAATGCAAAAGGGCAGCTTGGCCATAACCATGCCCCCTCCGATCCCGCCCCACTCACTCTGCCACAACTGGAGTCCCATTCGACATCGTTCGCGTCTGCGCATCGAATGCAATCTGCAACGCTTCGAGCATTTTTCGGCCACTCAGCCGCGGCGAAAACAAAACAAAAAAAACAAGTGGCGAAGGATTATCTTCGGCATGCCGAAGATCTTATACTCTTTTCGAACCTTTAGGCAATTTTCACTCTGCCAACTGCAGCACCGAAATATTTAATGACGCATATCTTTGCTAATTATAACTGTATCGATTTGAAATTTTAAGCATTAATGAGTTATAAGGATGCTCAAGTGTATAAGCAAGTTTAAGGCGATAGCTTTGAAAAGATCGGATATATGGCCAAAACCGACTTCCAGTTGTATGGCAGCTATAAGATATAGTGGTCCGATCCAGCCGGATCCGACCAATGTGCTGTCCCTTTGAATAATAAGTCTCTGTGCAAAGTTTTATAACGATAGCTCAAAAACTGAGGGACTAGTTTGCATACATACAGACAGACAGACAGACAGACGGACATGGCTAGAGCAATTTGTTTTGTCATTCTAAGCAGTACTGGCAGTAACTTTCGGGGGTCTCCGACGCTTGGTTCTATGCGTTACAAACTTCAGCACAAAGTGAATATAATATTTTCTTCGAAAAGAGTATAAACAGACAGCCGCAATTCGCTGCGCCGACGCGAAGAAACGAAGCGAACGTAGCCCGTACACCCGACAAAAAGCAACACATTCGATTTGCTTGCAGTGGGCAGTGGCTGAGTGAAGAAAAGTCCACAAATGGGCACAAATAACCAAGTTGGAAATACAGTGAAATTAGCAATGAGAACCCTTATATCTATTGAAATATATGTTTTATACAAATACACGCTTATAATGTTCATAAAAGAAATACACATATTTGTTGCAAATTTAATTGGAATTGAAAAAAGCCAATTAGATTAAGTTACGCTTTAAATGTTCATATAAGCAATACTTAGTTAAAGTGTTAGTGTAAAAAGTACTAGATCCAAGCTGAAAGAATTATTACTTAGGTTCTACAACAGCTAAATTTATTTATCATCAATATATCAGCTGTAGAAATATATTTCTAGAATCATATAGAATAATATGTACACAGCAAAAGAAAAGGTTAATATTAAAACTTTATGGCATTGACCTTCTACTCTTAAATTAAAAATATCTTCACAAGAGTTTTTTTTCACTATGATACAAAACTTCATAGTAAATACTGTTACAATTATTATTTAAACATTAAAAAAAATATATGATGATATTTATGTATATATAGATATATATATCTATAAAAACGACATTGTTATATACAATTATATATAATATGGTATATGAATCAAATCATGGGCAATATTGAATAGACAACTTTTGTCGCCTTTGTAAAGACTAAACAAAAATCGCTTTTAAACTTTGGTGCGATTTTGGAAAAAAATCGATCATGATATTAACTTTTGTGTCATCGGCATGTGTTTGTGTGTGTGTGTGAGGGTGTGTGTGAGTGTGTAAAATGAAAAAGCTATGCTTAATTTGTTTCAGCGAAAAAATTAACAGTTTTTCCTCTCACTCTAGGCAGAGCTGTGAAACTCTTTGTCTCTGTCGCTTTTGCTTTCAAGTTTGCGTTTCGTTTCGGTATTTGGCTTTAAGGTTTTTGGTTTTGGTTTTGGTTTATTGTTTGACTTGCGGCTATTACTATTACTATTTTTTGTTCACTCTGTTTCACACATTTTATTTTATTTTATTTTGTTATATATGTACATATATGCATATGTGTGTGTGTTTTTTTTTTGGGCAGAGCAGAGCTAAATAACATTTAATCTTGTTTCAGTTTGATAATGTTTTCAGCTCTCGCTGGCCATGTTCACAATTCAATTACAAGCCAAAGAACAGCTACAGCAACAACAACAACAACAACAACAACAGCACAGAGTTGACACCTCAGCAAACTTAATGATTTCTCGATTTTGATTAATGATCTCGCCGCAACGAAATCAAATCAAATGAAATGAAAGCAAAGCAAAATGCGCATTAATGTTGCCCCATCGATCGTTGTTGTTGTTGTTGCTGTTGCTGTTGCTGCGGCACTTTGGCTTTGAATATTTGAAAGGAACAACCCGAAGCGACATTCACATGTACTACACACAGATACAAATGTATCTATCGCATGTGTATCTGTATCTGTATGTGTATGTGTATGTGTGTATCTGTAGCTGCCCCCAAAACTGGACTGCGGCTACCTTGGCGGCATGTTCATTCATTAACGCTTAATGCTGAATGCTGAATGCTGCATGCTGCATGCTTAATGCTATTCTAGCCATGATCCTCTGTCTGCTGGCCAGCGACATTTAATGCGCTCAGACATCTGCATAATCTGCTCTTAAGTAATGGATTAATTTATAATTCTCTACGCTTGGTGTGCTGCACTTTTGCCCCACCGGCAGCCATTTCTACCTGCGTCCCAAACAAATTATAGGCTTAAGCGCCAGGCCGACTGGAACCGGTAATGGACACCATGTCCCCATCCCCCATCCCCCACCCTCTTTGGCAGTGGGGGATAACCACTCGCGCAAGTGGCCCCCAGCCGATGCAATTTGTTATGAGATTAGTTGGGATGTGCACTCCAATGCGAAAGTGCGTCCAGTTGCTCCCAGAGTTACGATGGACTTACAAACAGCATTCAATGCACAAGACTCCGATCATTTATAATATTGATTTCAAAACGAAATCAGTCCATTTGAAAATAACGAATGCAACAAATATTTAGGTGCACAGCAAGAAATAGTCTGTTATATATGTATGTACATATATACAAATCATCAGTGCAAATGTTTATATAATTTGTAAGCATACGACATTTAAATTCAGATATTTTTCATGAATTGTAGAATTTAAGCCATAAGATCAATATCAAAGTCTGTGTAGACAGAGAACAAACAAGAAAATACGCATTCTAAAACTGAACTTAAATCAAGAATATATGCTTTAAAGTAGAACCTTTGGTTATGAGTAGAACCAATGCCGCGGATTTGAATTCCCGCGTGAAACGAAATCACGCAAATCAGCGTTTTGAAATTAGTAAAAATTTGTTATACCATATATAAATCTGTATATTAAACTAAACAAAAATATGAAATATATACAAGTTGAAGTGGCTCAGTGCAAGAATAAATTGTACTTAATTTCGGATTATATTCTTGGTTGTGACTTTGACTTTGACACTTGAATAAAGCTATCTCTCAGATTTGATTTTGATTTGTTCACTCTCTATTTTAAATTGCTTTATATTTTGTAATAATATAAGAATATTTTCGCTCTTTGGTTACTATATATTCTATAATTAGTTAGTATACAATGTGTATGTATATTTTAGTATTTAATTTTTCGTTACGCTGGCTAACTTTGTTTCCATCATTTGCCAGCGTGACTGATTTCCATAATAATTATGATGATGATGCTGATGAGGAGTGATGAGGAGTGATGAGGAGTGTGATGATGATGATGATGATGATGCTGCTGCGTGATCTCTAAGATCTCAAGTTTGTTTCTTGAGCTTTCATCGCCCGACACTCACACAATTCACAGCTACAATTCACACTATTCACAAAAAAACTAAAAAAAACTCCAATGACAGCTTGAACTATGAATGAGTGTGTGTGTGTGTGTGTGTGTGTGTGTGTGTGTGTTTGTTTCGGTATCTTGAAGATGCATCTAGGCGGCGGCTTCAGTGCATGTGTATCTTTTCTTTGAGCTGTTGGCAGTGGCCTCAACAAATTGCTGAGCTGTCACCAGTGACAAGTGTTGCAAAATGCCTGCGCAAAGTACCGCAAACTCGAAACACACACGCACACACAGAGAGAGAGAGAGAGAGAGAGAGAGAGAGAGAGAGCGCTTAGATACTAAATCTTGCTGCTTGGCAGCAACTTGGCCCGGCTCAAAGTCAAGTTTGGTCAGCCGACAAAAGCGTCGCTCACGTTGTTGTCGTTGTCGTTGTTGTTGTTGTTGCTCATATGAGCGGGGACGGCAGCGTTTTATCTTTTAGCTCTGACTGTCAGCTGGTGTTTGTTGTTGTTGTTGCTGTTGCTGTTGTTGTCAGTGCATTATTTGATTTGCGCTTTATTTGATTTAGTTGGTCGTTGCGAGCATTTTGATACGAGCTGACGGCTTCGAAAGCTGATCAGAGAGGCGGTCGGGTAGTGTGGTATGCTCGGCAGGGTAGGACAGTGTAGGGGAGTGAACCAAACGAGGGGCATGTGTGTGCTGTTTGCTTGGGGTGTTCGCTTTGGGGCGGCGTCGGCGGCTTTGAAGTGCGCCAATTGATTTAATTTGTTTTGAAAGCGCTTGCAATTAGCGAACAGAGTTCGCTCTCCCACAGCTGCTCTAATACTATATCCAGCTACACAGCGAGAAAACCAAAACAGAGTAATTTCTAACAGAAAAATATTCTTGATGCTTAGATTGAGTATGTTCATTATAGAATGATTGATAGTATTTAGTATTTATTTAGTAAATTTGTTATTAATTTTTTTTTTTGTACACTACAGCTTTTTACAGTTTATAAAGATTTGCAAATAAAATTTTTAGAAATAATATTTGTTATTATTTAAATTGAACAAAAAACAGCATTTAGGTAAAAATTTATGATAAAGAAAAATATAATATTTCAAAATATAATTATATGTGTAAAATTGAAATTAATAGAAATTAAGGAATTTAAAATATCTGAGAGTATTTATGCCAGCATTTATTGTAAGGATGGCGAAAAATCCCTCAAAAAAAGCGAAACAAAACTATCATAAAATTGTAAATCCCAATTTGTAATCTTATTAATATTAATTGGTATGAAAAATGACTGATTTTGAAGCGAAATTCGTTATCTTGCGATTAGTATGCGATTTTTCTTGCCGTGCATACATATGTATGTGTATGTAGCTATTATATGTAGGAATATGAATATGAGAGAGGGTTGACTGTTATTTGTCGGTTTTCGGCAACAGGTCAACTTGAGACGTGAATTTCGGTGCGGAGCTTTGTTGTTTGTTGTTTGTTAATTTGCATAATTAAGACGCCGCCGCGTGACAACGATGCGATGATAAATCGAAGCCGCCGACTTTGTGAAAAGGCTAAAAAGTGAGAAAGGCAACAGCAGACAAGAGACAGAAAACAGAAGACAAGCGATGACATCATATTGCTGATCCCCAAACTGATCGATCTGAAGCAAATCCGCTTGACTCTAGTGTGTGTAATTAAAGCAGCTGATAAGCGCAACTGCAAATGCAACTTCAACTGCAACTGCAAATGCAACTGTCAGCTGAGAAAGCGACTGGCGACATATGAATGTCTTCTCACAATTAATTGACATTTTGACTGGCGACGATTGTCATTCAAAAGGCAAAAAGCAAAGCAAATGAATTGAAATGAATCGAGTCGAGTCGAGTCGAATCGCATCGAATCACATCGCATCGTATCGCATCGCATCGCATCGATTTGAACGGACGCGACTTTCAGCAGCAGGAATGCGCGGCAAAGAGCTAAGCCGAGATCTGAGAGCTCAGAGATCAGAGCTGGGAGCTGGGAGCTGGGAGGCAGCAACAGGAAGAGCCCAGCGGCTCAATAGCTGATCGACCGCTAGAAGCTACAGTCAGCGCTCACATGACTAGAAGCACTTGCTTTAATCAAAAAAAAAAAATGGAATAGCACCTTGTTATATATGAATATTGTCGAAGATCTCACGATATGATATCTCACAACAATAGAAAAAAAGAAAAAAAATATATACACATCTCTATAAGCAATCCCAGTTACACTACATTCCAGATTCATATTGTTTTTATTACAATATATATTTTATAGTTTCAAATGTATTTTGTGTTGTATATTGTTTATTGATTTATCTGTGTAAACAGTTTTTATTTGACATTTAAAATTGAAAAAGCAATCAAAATACATAGAGTGCTTTGAATTCATTGTTAAATCTTGCGTTAAGAAACAAATATTTAAAAAAATATGTTAATATATATAAAATGAATTATTTGCTTATGCGTTATCTTTAGTGAGAGCATTTTGTATACATATATTATTATAATTTACATATATATTTTGTTGTCTTAGAATATATTTTATAATTTTTTTAAATTTTTTTGCATTGGCTATTTTTGAATTGCTTTGAATTCAATATTAAATTCTGTGTTAGAAAAACAAATTTGTATACAATTTTAAATTAAATAAATAAATAATAAAAAATATGTACATACATATATGATAAATAGAAGTTTAGTGCTCAGAAGTTTTCACGAATTCGAGCTTGGACAAAAAACTAAAATAAAATTTAATGAACCGTTTCAAGTTTTATTCAAATGCACATTATAAAATTAAGTTAATGCTATGTTATACTTATTATTTAGATTTATATATACATTTATACTCTTTTCGAAAAAAATAATATATTCACTTTGTGCTGAAGTTTGTAACGCATAGAAGGAAGCGTCAGAGACCCAAAAAGTTACTGCCAGTATGCTTAGAATGACAAAACAAATTGATCTAGCCATGTCCGTCTGTCTGTCTGTCTGTATGTATGCAAACTAGTCCCTCAGTTTTTGAGCTATCGTTATAAAACTTTGTATAGAGACTTATTATTAAAATGTAAAGCACATTAGTCGGAACCAGCTGATTCGGACCACTATATCTTATAGCTGCCATACAAATGGATGTCGGTTTTGGCCATATATCCGATATTTTCAAAGCTATCGCCTTAAATTTGCTTGTACACTTGAACATCCTTATAAGTCATTATGGTTTGAAATTTCAAATCGATTCAGTTCTAATTAGCAAAGATATGCGTCATTAAATATTTCGGTGGTGCAGTTGGCAGTGTGAAATTAATTAAGGTTCGAAAAGAGTATAAAATCTTCGGCACGCCAAAGATAATACTTTCCCAATGGTTTTTTTTAGCTATGTACATATTTGATCTAATTTGAGTTTTGTTAGTTTACAAAAACGTTTCTAAGCACATGAGCAGCTGCTGTAGCAGCACCGACTCCAGCTCCAACTGCAACTGCAACAGCAACAGCAAGTCGGACTTTAACTTCACTTCAAGTCGAGTGCAGCTTTAGTTGCTTGGCATTGGCCGCAAGTTAGACAAACAGTCAGCGACAACGGCGGCTAATCTTTGGCAGAAATCTGCCAAAGCGGCTGCCAGACAGATAGACAGACAGACAGGCAGACAGACAGACAGACAGGCAGGCAGACAGGCAGACAGACAGCTCAAAGGAGCCTCTCAGCAGCGGGCTGGCAATAAACCGTACCCCAACCCGTATCCCTGTCCGTACATGAAAGCAATTGCGCTTAGCTCTGGTTATGCAGCGCTTAGTGCACAGTGCTACAGTTACAATTGAACGTCGGCCCATTGTATGTGGCACAGGACCACTTTATCGCAGAAGAAGAAGCACACGAGGCAGAGGCAGAGGCAAAGGCAGAAGCAAAGGCAGCCCTGACCCACCAGCCACATTCAACTGGACGTCGGGCTCTTTGCGCTGCACTTAATGTATTCAATTTGCGCAAGGAAAAACACAGAATAAAACCTCTCGCAGTTGAAGCTAAACGACTGTGCAGTACACTATTCACAGCACAGTAACAGGTGCAGCACAACCATTTTGATTACACTCAGAGAAAATACACAAATATCGCCTTTTTCTTGATTTTCAAGTTGTTTGACTTTTCTAATTTTAGATGCATTTCGTTTTTATTTGCAATACTTTTATTTTGGAGTGAGACTAATGCAGTTTTCAAAACGATACTTAAATTTTAAATTTTTGACTTTGGTTTTTTTTTTAAGCTGTAGAAAAATTTAATTTAAAGAGCTATGAGGGTAGAGATACGAATACAAAATTTGCTAGAGTTTTGACACTAAATTTTGTTTGATATATATATTTTTATACCCTGAACCCATTAAAAATGGGTAAAAAGGGTATTATGGTTTTGTGCAAATGTATGTAACAGGCATAAGGAAGCATCTCCGACCATATAAAGTATATATATTCTTGATCAGTATCAACAGCCAAGTCGATTTAGCCATGTCCGTCTGTCTGTCCGTCTGTCCGTCTGTATGAACACACAGATATCAGAGACTACAAGAGCTAGAGACTTCATATTTGGAACATAAGTTCTCCTAATCCCGGGACAGATCAAGTTTATTTCATTTGATCGATAACTCATCGCATTCAAAAGTTATCGATCAATTTTGATTTTAGACTAGCGTTTTTGGGACATAACTTCAAAGTTATAAAAGCTAGAGAGCCCAAATTTGGCATGTATAATCTCGAATAGCATACACATGTAACAAATATTTCACTTTTTGGATACCACCCCCCAAACCCCCCAAAAGTTAAAAAAACGCATTTTTGAAGGTACGACCTTGCAATTTGGTTTGGTAACACATTATCGACAATTACTTGCCCCAAAAATTTCAATAATATCGGACAATAAACACAGAAGTTATTTAAGATTTAACTTTCCATTGTGTGGGGCTCAGCGAAAAGCAAGCTAACTGCTCAAACCGCTTGCACTGCTTGTACTGCAGCATGTGTGTGTTTAGAGCAGTACGAATGATTGTAAGGACTGGGTTCAGGGTATCTCGTAGTCGGGCACTCCCGACTAGAGCACTCTTACTTGTTTCTTATTACATTTAATTGACTTTAAAAAAAGGTAAGCTAATTGTTATCATATTTTTTGGCTAGTGCATAAATGTATAAGGAAATCCTGGTAGTACCAGGAAATAGGATAAAAAAATAAAGTTTTTGGTTAATTAACTGACTTTGCTAGCACAGGAAATATAGATAATTGTAAATTATTTCGAATTCTATTCGGTTTGAGTTGCAGCAAATTAAATTTGAATTTACAGAAATAAAAGTGTACATTTAATTGGTTATATTTTTGCAATTTGCGAGAAATATTTCTTGTAGTAAATCAAACAAAATTGCATATATATATATGTATACAAATATACACATATTTTTTGAAGTATTTTTTTTTCTTCAATAAACTATTTAAGCTAAAAAAGTCAGACAAAATATCAAGCGTCAGATCGCTGGCTAGTCAGCAAGCAATTAACTCTTTTGTCATTTGAAACAGAGTAAAAGAACGCTTAAAGTCGGCTGCACTTGCGACGGGACACTCTGTTGACTGTTTTTAAGCTGACAGTTTTGGGTCTGACAATTTTGGATAAGTCAGAGCAGGGCATGGATCGATGGGGAAAGGGGAAGGGGTTGAAATGATCTGACGCAGCTTACATGAAATTATGCCAAAAATTACAGCAAGAAACATGAAAAATAAAGACCGAAGCAAACAGCAATGAGAACAACAACAATACAAAGTATGAGCATTGCAGCTGTTTGGTTGTTGTTGTTGTTGTCGTTGTTTATGTATACACTGTCGCAGGGTGTATAAGGGGTAGATGGGGGGCAGGGGGTTTATCTTTAGCCAAAGCAATTCACGCGAGCGCAGGCGCGCAGTTCAATTAACTTAATTGCCATGTAATTACGCGCGGCGGTAACAACAACAACAACAAGCGGCAGCAACAACAAGCGGCAACAACAACTGACACAGTGCAACGTCATCTTCGCTGCGGCGGCATTCAGCATCCTGCTGCAAAACAAAAGACTTAAGACACAAACCTGCTGCCTCTTTGCCTGCTTCATTTCTTCTTCTTCTACATTTTTTGTTGTTGTTGTTTTGTTTTGCTTTTCTTTCTTTTATTTTTATTTTTTTTCGCTTGATGCCAACGCTGTTTTTGCTGTCTGCATTGTTTTTATTATGCCCTGTACTCGGGCAAATGTTGAAGAGAGTTGAATAAAGTTGCAAATTTTTTGATTTTGCAATATATTTTTTTAAACAAAATTTTAATGAATTTATAATTTTAAAAATTGTTCCAGTTTTGACTGTTTTTTCTGAGCATTTAATAAATAACATAAAAGAGTTATGATTTTTTTGTACATAAATATATTTCGAAAATTATTGATGGACTCACAGAAAGTGTACATTAGCTTTAACAATCTAGTAATGAAATTCTCATTATAAAAGTGTTTTTTTTTTTATAATAATTTGAATTTTTTACATTATTTAAGAACTCAACTTCTACAATGTTTACACGAATTTTAAGCTAGATAATAATTTATACTTGATTGCAGAATTTTGCCTGCTACTTTTGTAGCATTAATAGTTGATTTGAAACTCAAAAACGATTATACTTAAAAGTTTGAGAAGAGAACTGTAAGGGCTGCGCTTGAATTCAAATGGGCGCTTTTCTGTCAGTGTATCAGAGCAATTTGTAGGTAGACTATTACGTACATACATATGTAGATGTAACTCAGATACAGCTAAAACTGCTAATTACGTTTATATTCATTTATTTAATGACGACTAAAAATCAAGCGAAACAGACAATATGCAATTCTAATTATCAATGATAAAGTAGCTGCAATTTTCTTATCTATATTTGAAAAAACAAAATCGACTTGCAAACTTCTTAAATATACACGAACAAAAGGTGAATTTCCAAATGTGGAAAAACATTTTCTTAACTTAAACAACACTTTGTAACTTGCCTACATTTATGGTAAAACTTTAAATATAAAATTCGCTTACAGCTAATGTGCCTGATATTTTGCAATTGTAAGCATGAAATGAAAACGGAATTTGTTCACAACTCAACCTTTACAGGGCAACTGCTAGCCGGCTATGCTCGTTTTGAGTGCCCATGTTGTGCTTTTGGCTGCTTTTTTTTTTGTTCCTCTGCTCACTGGCATCGGCTTTGGCTTTGGCTTTGGCTTTGGCATCGTTACTCTGACATTCCTCACTGGTCTCTTTCACTGGAGCGGCATTTGAAAAACGTTGCTGCATTTTTTGCGTGCTTGTGCCTTGGGTCGTTGTTGGAGCCAACTAATTGTTGTTGTTGTTGTTGTTGTCGTTGTCCCGGACTGAGAACTGCCTTTGCCAGTTGCCAGAGTTGGCAGTTGGCAGAGTTGGCATTAGCGTTGACTTCGTCGCATCCTTTTGTCAAAAAAAAAAAAAAACTAAAAAAAAAAAATGTTTTCGTCAACGCTGCCGCTGTGTGCTTAATCATTATATCAAGTCGTTTGCCAGAGTTATGCCGGCCATCGCAATGATAATTGATACAACGACAAGCACACACACTCGCACACACACACACACACACACTCGCACACACACACTCGCACACACACCCATGTGTGCCATTTGAACTGTTTGCGCCAAACTTCAAAGTCATTTGTCTATGTGTAACGGTTGCATCCAGGCATAACTCGTTATTATTATTACTTTTATTGTTGTGCTTGCTGTTATTGTTGCTGTTGCTGTTGCTGTTGTTGGTCGGCAGCACTCAAGCATTTGACATTATCATTGCTAAGTCGCCTCAAAAGCCGCCCTGACATTCTTTGCCTCTTTTTTTGTTGTTGTTGTTGTTGTTGTTGTGTTGCCCACATAATTACAATACAAATATATATATATAACTGTTATATACATACAAACGTCTGTCTGTTATTGAAAACGTAACCTGGTAGCTACCTACAACCAACAACAACAACAACAACAACAATAACAGCTTGGCGTCTGTCTGATAAGCGGCTCTTATCAAAATGCCGCCATGGATTAACTCTGGATGAGTTTTTTCTTTGCCAAGAAACCACAACAACAACAACAATAGTGCTGAAATAATATTTCTTTGGAACACAAAACTGATAGCTGCTAGCTGACAGCTATGCAAGCACATTAGGTTTATATAAAAACAAAATAGTAATGCAACAAATAAATGCAAAGAAACCAACAACAAAATAGCCCTTGACAATGTATTGCCGTCAAATTATGTATATTAATATTAATATGATTAAAAATAGTAACAGTGTGCCTAACCTCAAAATGGTATTTATAATCAAAATTCGTTCATTTTGTCAAGAATTTATTATTTGTATGTTTAATTTTTCAACATTTTAGGTCGATTTTAAAGAATTAATTACAGCTAATAATGATAATAATATACAATAGCATTAATTATTTCAGAAAATATCTCAAATTTGCAATCTTAAAGAAAAAATCTGTTTTTTAGCTATAAGTAAATTCAAAATAGAAATTCTCAATTTGAAACCAACATTAAAAAAAAAACCCGATACCGAAAACTATTTTTCTTTTGTGGCTTGAGAAACTTCATTCAAAGAAACTTCATTAATTTTCAATTGATGAATTTATTCTTGGTTTAAGAGGAAAGTCGCTTTATTTTACACTTACATCTGCTTTTCATCTCTATTTAGTATGATATTATTTATGATTTTATGATTTATTGTAAATATATTAACAAAATTGTTGTGCATTGACTTTGGCTATGAAAGCAGCTAAGACACAATAGTTTGTTATTATTTATGAAAAGTGATAGTAATATATACATTCTATAAACATGCATTCCAAATGTGGAAATTTATTTTGGCGCTTTCATTCGTTAATCAAATAGCTGAGGCAATGAGGCATATATGTATAAGAATCTATGGCTTGATATGACCGTATTGCTTTATGTATATTTGTACATATATTTGTGTATGCATATCTTTTGGGGGCAAAACGATAAGCGACATAATTGCCATAAACATTTATGGCACCCCTGCAAGACGTGGGAGGGGAGCTTCTAAAGTTCCCTCGCTTGACGGACGGTTTTGTTTATCAAATTTTGTGCAGCTCGGCGGCCAAACTGCTTAATGGGCTCTGATTTTCCAAATCAAACAATTTTATTGTCGCCATCGCCAGCGGGGTCGTTTCCTTGTGTTTTTCTTCTTTTATGGTGCAAACTTTGCGGTCCCATGTGATGTGTGCCTGCATAGCAATCATAGGTGGGGCCATAGCTCTCACATCTCTGGCTGTGTCAGCGGCTAATGCGTTGTCCAAACACAGCGCCCAAAACGCTGTACAAATATTGACAATTACTTTACATACGCAGCTCAAAAGCGCAACAGCTTGGCAGAGTGGGGGCAAGTGGGGGCAAGTGGGGGTAAGGGTTCGTTAGGTGTCGCTCTTCTTTGTTTGAGCACTCATCTGTCATATTTAAGGCACAAATCCGACGGCGACTTCGCTGGCGACTTTGCTGCCTGCCGCATTTCGACTACAAACTGGCGCTTTTTCATACCCCGAACCCATTCAAAATGGGTATGGTGGTTTTGTGCAACGGTATGTGACAGGCATAAGGAAGCCTCCCCGACCATATAAAGCATATATATTCTTGAGCAGTATCAACAGACGAGTCGATCTAGCCATGTCCGTCCGTCTGTCCTTCTGTCTGTCTGTCTGTCTGTCTGTATGAGCACGCGAATATCAGAGACTACAAGAGCTAGAGACTTCATATTTGGAATGTAAGTTCTCGTAGTCCCGAGACAGATTAAGTTTGTTTCATTTTATCGATAACTCGTCCCGTTCAGAAATTATCGATATATTTCGATTTCAGACTGTCGTTTTTGGGCCATAACTAAAGAGTTAGAAGAGCTATAGGCCGCATATTTGACATGTATAACCTCGAATAGCTTTTTGGATACCATCCCCCCAATCCCCAATCCCAAAAAGTTTCAATAAGATCGGGTAATAAGCACAGAAGTTTTTTAAGATTTAAATTTCCATTATATGGAGTTCAGTGCACAAGCAAGCTAACTGCTTAGACTGCTTGCACTGCTTGCACTGCTTGTAGCATGTGTATGTTTGTATGTACGTACACTGAGTGGTTAGTATGAATGAAACGGAATGTACGGCCTGGGTTGAGGGTATCTCCTAGTCGGGCACTCCCAACTCGAGCACTCTTACTTGTTTTATTCTCTCTCTCTCTCTCTCTCTCTCTCTATTGCTGTTGTTGTTGTTGTTTGTTTTCTTTATCGGCGGCGATATGACAAACATGACAGCGAGTAAGGCTAACGGCAAAGCAACAAGCTCCACGCCCCCCGCCCACCGACACGTGAAATGATAATGGACAAATAAAAAACTAGCTGACAGCATGAGCACAGGTGAAGGTGAAGTGGGAAGGGGGCGTGCGGAAGGGGCGGCTGGAAAGGTGGAAAGGTGGGAAAGGTGGGAAAGGGGAAAGTCAAGTCAAATAAAACGTCAGATCTGGCCACATGGCAGACCCTCTCCACTCTATTCCCCCCTGCGCTCCCTTTTACAGTTTGTGCTGCTGCTGTCTCTTTCGCGCACATTGTTGCTGTCTCTGTCACGCAGCGGCGGACAAGTGCCGACAAAGTGCTCGTCAACGGACAATTACAAGCAAATTAATTCAAGTAACCCCCAATGCCCAATGCCCAATGCCCAACCCCACTCCCTTTGGTCAGCGACCCTATCATAGATAAACATCAATGAACATGTTGGATATGGAATTGAAGAGCTTGGACACTTGTTGAAGCAGCCCATGTGGGCAGTGGGCGTGGCATGTGGGCAGTTTAGTTACTTTCGCTTTCACAGATTATCGAAATTGATCTAATATATATATGTATATATATATATACAAAATTAATTTCGATTTATATGGCAGCTTAATATGAACTTGAAGTTTACCTCAATTTGATTGTGAAATAATTTTTGTCATTTTAAACGTATTAACCTAGCTGTCCCCCAATCAACTTCTTATCCAATGTGATTGTTATTCGATACTTATTATTACAATCTTAACTTTACTATAAATTAATTTTTGTTCTGTTATTAGTCGACATTAACTAAATATGAAACCATAAATTCTATAAATATAAAAAATAATATAAAATATAAATATAAGCCATAATATAAATATTAAAACCCATTCTTTATATTCTATGAACTATTTATTATTAGTGAATAAAGTTTTCGAAAATGTCAACTACAATTAATGAGTTCTATTTGTTCAATATATACATATGTATGCCTAAAAAAAAAGAATAGAGAAAATATTTTAGCATATATTCATTAAGAACAAATACTATGCAGCTAAAAAAATGCATTCTGAAGACAAAATTGCTCATTTTAATTTTGCAAATGAACCCCATTAAAATGTACAATTTTAAATCAGGAATGCATTTTACACAAAAGTGAGTTAAAAAATCTTATTTTAATTAGATTTGAGTCTGTGCTATTAGAAGTTTTGTTTGAAAGCTATTCAGCTAAAACTGGTAGCGGCTTCAAATACCCTATACTAATATCATATCACGTATATAGCAAAAGAGAGATATACAATTGTAAATAATAATAAGAAAATTAAGTTGATTTCAGCTTGCTAATTCTAGAATAAACATACTCAATTTAAGAATTGAATATATTCAGAACTGTATGATGTGTTTTCGGCTTTTCCATATACTACTTGTTCCCACTGTCACAATCTTACTCTCTCCCTCTCTCTTTCTCTCTCTCTCCATCTCTCTCTATCTCTGTCTCTAGGCCACGTGCCGAAAACTGCTGTTGATGCTCTTTTCTTGTCGCTGCACTTGAAAATATTTATTCGGAGAAGCGAGATTTGAAAAATGGTTTGTGATAATGCAGTTCGTATGTTAAATGCATTTCCAGCTGGCCATAAAGCTTTTGATGATTGTAGCTGTTGTTGTTGCTGTTGTTGTTGTTGCCGATTGCTTTATCTGTGTGTGTGTGTGTGTGTGTGTGTGTGTGTGTGTGTGTGTGTGTGTGTGTGTGTGTGTGTGTGTGTGTGTATGTTTTCCATACGAAACTCTTTGATCTGCCTTACGTGCTTCCGATTTAATTTCATTTCATTTCGTTTGCTGCTTTCTCGGTTTTTATTGCCCACTTGAAACATTCTCGACTTTTGTTTGAGTTTCATCTAAACAATACACACACACACACACACACACACACACACACACACACACACACACACACACACACACACACACACACACACACACACACACACAGAGAGAGCGATCTTCTAAAAGGCAGCCGGCCCTGTGCCTGCAAATTCTTATATTTATGATGCAAGAGCGAGAGAGAGAGAGGGTGAGAGATAGGGAGTGAGAGAGAGGCAGACAGTCATCCATTTAAGGCACTGGAATGAACATTTGCAGCAGCGCCAGGCGCAGGCTGCGATAAGAAAGGCAAAGTAGGCGGCAACGTGCAGCAGACGCCTTCAAAAGGCCTTCGCGTGACTGTGACCAGTGACTGACTACCAGATGCCCTGTAAATGCATATTTGCTTGCATAAAAAGAAAAACAATTTGACAGACCTATTGACAGACTTAAGAAAAACAATATGTTTGATTTCAGTGCTAAATAAACATTTATAAATTGATGTGTAAGAAATACTATCTGGAAGGTGTAGTAATATTTAAATTGGTTATTTTAGCGTAACTTAGATATTATCGGCATATGTTTTACTGATGCATTTCAAACTCAATCTTGAAGAGATGTACTCTAAAATACAAATGCTGCTTGTTAAAAAATGCATTCAATGCGTTTTAAAAGACAAAAACACAATACATGAATGCATACGCAAAATTAACACAAATCTTCAACTTGTAAAAACATTTTTAGATATACCCAGAAATTTTAAATCAAATTAAATAAATAGGCCTGATGCTAGAAAAGTGAATTTCTTATAGTGGGACAAAAGGAATACTAATTGTCTATTTTTTTGCGATTTTATTTAATATATTGTAAATCTTCTATAAAATCAAAATACGAAATTTTATAAAATTAGTATATGACTCTTATATATTTACAGTATATATCTTACTATATATTAATATTAAGTTGTAAGTCGATCAGCACAAGTTAATGTGATATTCGCTCTAATTACAGGGTATGTGCGCCGCATAGTCAATGCTGACAAAGTCGAAAAAGGCATAGCGCACAGTTGGATGGCTTATGTTAGGAGCAGCAGCTGCAATCAGTTGCCCGGCATTGCCCGGCCAGCACTTAACGCCGCAGCCTCCTCCATTGACCAGTGCCCAAAACAGAAGTTAGGGGCATGAGATGCCAGCGAGGCGCAGGCAAAGAGGTGTTAATGGACTTTGGCCAAAAGAAAGGCGCCGACCATGACCCCGAACACCGAATACCGATCAGTGATCACCGATCAGCGATCCCTCGACTATCGCAGCAACATTTGTCGTTGCTTTCGTCGACGTCGCTGATAGCGGCCAGCATTTTACATTGAAAAGCAATTAAATGTTTGCGGCTGTCGCTTCTCCAAAGTCTTTTGACTGATAACTTTGTTGTGCCCGCTCCTCCGTGTGTGTGTGTGTGTGTGTGTGTGTGTGCGTGTGTGTTTGCAGTCTTGTCTAGATATGCGTAGAGCAGAGCACTGGCCCCGTCATTAGGCCCAGCCAAATAACAAGAGCAACCATCCTGCAGATAAGACACATTAGACATTGAGGTCCATTTTCTCAAAACTAAATAATAGGAGTTTTTCGTTTCCATAATGTACTACTCTACTCTGGCTATGTGTCTGATGAGCTCCATAGTAAGAAATTTCGACTCATCGTCATCGACAAATACAATGTCTCATATAATAGTTAGTTGGAACTTCATCCTAAATATAGGAGGGACACTATGTGTTGTATAAGTAAAAACAACTGCAACTTTTTGTCTTTAGCTCTTCGTAATTGGCATTTTGGACAGTTTCTTGCCACCCTTCATTATGTTTGCCATTCGCATGTAAAAGTCACAAAGTCATAAATTTATCAATCGAATGTAAAACTAAAATGGCTTATGGGGCACTTTATCTGAGACATCAACTTATGTGAGACACAGCTATGTTTGACTTTAGTGGCACACGCAGAGAAAAATAATGAATTTAAGTGATATATTTGTATAGCCATTAATGAATATCAAATGAATCCTAATGTCAATATCATTAACGCTTGTATTAGTTTTCAATACTAAATCTATTATTTAATTTATTTAATGTCAACTTGTAACACTGAAAAGTTTTATGAACAAATGTAAATTGCATAAATTTCAAATACACTCAAGCAAAAACAATAGCGAGTTTTGTATAAACATTTTCAAAATCCGACCAAGGTCGAAAATTCGCGATCACAAATCGAAAATCTCAACTAAATGGGTTTACAATCCAATTTTCTTGTGCAATTGGCAAAGTTATACAATTTTTAATTTGTTCTATGAGATGAGCACGTTTTTACAGTTTGTAAATAGATTTTTGCCTTATTGGAACAATTCCTATTGGTTTATTTTTTAAAAAATATTTTTTAGAACGTATTTTCAGAAAATGAAAGTATGAGAATATAAAACTATCAAACTAAAGTGTCTGTTTTAGAACAATAAATAAGTTAATATAAAATGTAAATAAGATGATTTAAATGGACTTTTGGGATTTGAAAACTTTATGGAATTAAGATCATAGTTTATTTAATTTGAATTTATTTTTATTTATAGGAATTTTGATTTCTCTTTAAATTGCTACGTGTTAAAGTGTTGACAAACTAATATTTAAACATTCTATGACTTTTTACTGCGCACTTTATCAAATACTTTACATATGTATACATATCTAGAGATTTTCCTTATGGTTTCCATTTGTTGCTTTATGATCTTATTAATACAAGAATTGCCCACTTAGATTTTTATTAGAGTTGAGCGTCTTGAGTGCATTTCTATTTGAATTTATAGTTATTGGGTTGTATAGCTATTCACTTTTTTTATTTCATATATTCTTCTTCTGTTGCCTTATCGCATGTACATCGCAAAAAAGCCGCACACACAAAAATCCAAAACAAGTGGAAAAGAATTAACTTCGGCGTGCCGAAGATTTTATACTCTTTTCGAACCTTTAGACAATTGTCACTCTGCCAACTGCAGCACTTTCATTAGCTGTAAAAATTGATATCATATGGATTTAAATGAAGTATTGAAATATTAAATTTATTTCCAGTTGTATGGCAGCTATAAGATATAGTGGTCCGATCCGGCCGGCTCCGATCAATGTGATGTCTCTTTAAATAATAAGTATCAGTGCAAAGTTTCATTGCGATAAATTCTACAGCATGGGATATATGGCCAAAACCGACTTCCAGTTGTATGTCAGCTATAAGATATAGTGGTCCGATCCGGCCGGTTCTGACCAATGTGCTATCCCTTTAAATAATAAGTCTCTGCTCAAAGTTTTATCACGATAGCTCAAAAACTGAGGGACTAGTTTGCATACATACAGACAGACAGACTGACAGACATGGCTAGAGCAAGTTGGTTTTGTCATTCTGAGCATACTGGCAGTAACTTTTGGGGGTCTCCGACGCTTCCTTCTATGCATTACAAACTTCAGCACAAAGTGAATATACTATTTTCTTCGAAAAGAGTATAAACAGCAGTAGAAGGGGGTAAAAACGGCTAAAAAGTGGAGGCGCTTTGATGAGCTGCCGCCAGTTGTGGCAACGTCAAAGTCCCAACGACTGACACTGACACAACGTCAGCTAAGGTCTGAGTCTGAGTCTCAGCTTCAGCTTCAGCTACAGTCATGTCCATATCTACAGTTACAGATCCGTCTTCGTCTTTCGCAATGCTTTGTGAGTTTTGAGCAATGCATTTTGTTGCTTTTTCGCACGTTTGTTGTTTTTATAGCGACTTGCTTGCTTACCTGCAATTCCGCCTCCAGCTGATTGGTGTGAGCGGCGAGATTGGGCAGCGCCGTCATATTGTAGCCGAGTCCCTGGCAGGCGGACACTGGAATTCGCTGGCACTGTAATCCATTCGAGCTGCCGCCGTTGGCAGCGCTGCCGCCGCTGGTGCTGCTGCTGCTGCTGCTGCTGCAGTGCATCAGGAGTGCGGCGAGAAGCGGCAGCAGAATTGTCAACATTTTGCCAAGCGTTGCGCACAAGTGATTGATTGCTAAGGATCTGGCGATCAGTTTGGCCTCATTCTGTGGCCCACAATTTGTACAGTTCAAAACTCGCGTGTTCTTTTATTATCACGTGAAAAAAAAGAAGCTAAGTCAAAGATGCAACACCATATATTATATATTCATAATATTATTATTTCATTGACTTAAACTGGCTAATTAGTGTGCTAGGCTTTAAGCCGCCGATTTGTCGTTCTAAATTGTCAGTGCTCGACTGCGACCCGCAACACATCCACACTCGCTGAACTGTTAACGTGGACTGAACGAACAGCGCGAACAGCGAACAGCGAGCAGCGAAACGAACTGTTACTGTGTGTTTGGCCGCTCTTTGCGTCAACCGGCTCATGGTGTAATTACTGAGAGAGAGAATGGCGGAACAGCTGGAACTGAACTGAGCGCGCACACAAAGAGAGCGACAGAGAGAGAGAGAGAGAGAGAGCGCGCGCGCGGACAGCTAAGCGCTGTACCATGGTGCAATTACTAATTACACCATGCGCTGTACAATTTGAATGCGTTTCGTTTCAGTTGGATTAAATATTTGCATTGTAACAAACAACAACAAGTGAACACAAGATGTTAATGTTAACGCATGTCAGTGCTGCTAACATTACACTCTTCTGTACTCTATTACCTATTAACATACATACATACTAACTGCATATTAACAGCACGCAATTCAAATTGAGATTTAAATGATGTCAGCAACTCAAAACGAAATATCAATTTGGTTTTGATATTTGACACATTCATTAGTTACCAAATATTAAAAAAAATATTAGTAAAACCGAATTTTTTACAATTTTATACATTATTATACCCTGAACCCATTAAAAATGGGTAAAAAGGGTATTATAGTTTTGTGCAAAAGTATGTTACAGGCATAAGGAAGCATCTCTGACCATATAAAGTATATATATTCTTGGTTACTATCAACAGCCAAGTCGATTTAGCAATGTCCGTCTGTCTGTCTGTCCGTCCGTCCGTCCGTCCGTCCGTCCGTCTGTATGAACACACGGATATCAGAGACTATAAGAGCTAGAGACTTCATATTTGGAATATAAGTTCTCGTAGGCCCGGGACAGATCAAGTTTACTAAATTTTATCGATAACTCATCCCGTTCAAAAGTTATCGATAAATTTCGATTTCAGACCTGAATTTTTGGGTCATAACTTCAAAGGCTTAAGAGCTAGAGGCCGCAAATTTTGCATCTATAATCTCAAATGGCATACCCATGTAAAAAATATTTCACTTTTTGGATACCACCCCCGAATCCCCCCAAAAGTTCAAAAAACGCATTTTTGATGTAATGACCTTTCAATTTGGTTTGGTCACACATTTTAATGCCCAGTCTGTGCCCAAAAAATTTCAATAAGATCGGGTGATAAACACAGAAGTTTTTAAGAATTTAACTTTCCATTGTGTGGAGCTCAGTAAAGAATCAAGCTTACTGCATAGACTGCTTGCACTGCTCACACTGCTTGTACTGCAGCATGTGTGTGTTTAGATTAGTACGAATGATTGTAAGGACTGGGTTCAGGGTATCTCGTAGTCGGGCACTCCTGACTAGAGCACTCTTACTTGTTTTTAATTGCATATATTATAGATTAATGTCATGTTTAAATTCATTCATTGTCTGTTTATACCGTATTACTCGACATTAAATATTAATTAATAATTGCATTTTTATACTCTTTTCGAAGAAAATAGTATATTAAGTTTGTCCTGAAGTTTGTAACGCATAGAAGGAAGCGTCGGAGACCCCCAAAAGTTACTGCCAGTATGCTTAGAATGACAATACAAATTGATCTAGCCATGTCCGTCTGTCTGTCTGTCTGTCTGTCTGTCTGTCTGTCTGTCTGTCTGTCTGTCTGTCTGTCTGTATGTATGCAAACTAGTCCCTCAGTTTTTGAGCTATCGCGATAAAACTTTGCACAGACACTTATTATTCCAGGGGACAGCACATTGGTCGGAGCCGGCCGGATCGGACCACTATATCATATAGCTGCCATACAACTCGAAGTCGGTTTTGGCCATATATCCCATGTTTTTGAATCTATCGCAATGAAACTTTGCACTGATACTTATTATTCAAAGAGACATCACATTGGTTTGGAGCCGGCTGAATCGGATCACTATATGTTATAGCTGCCATACAACTCGAAGTCGGTTTTGGCCATATATCCCATGTTTTTAAAGCTATCGCGATACAACTTTGCATAGATATTTATTATTCAAATAGACATCACATTGGTTGGAGCCGGCCGGATCGGATCACTATATCTAATAGCTGCTATACAACTGGCAATGAATTAAATATTCTTAGCACAAAAAAAAAAATTGTTACGCAACAAAACGATTTTGTACAGCTTATGAAATTTCAGTGGTGCAGTTGGCAGAGTGAAAATTGCCTATAGGTTCGAAAAGAGTATAAGATCTTCGGCACGTCGAAGATAATCCTTCCCCACTTGTTTTTTATTATATATATACTTTTCTTTTTAATGTTTCACACTACTTTTTATTTAATATGGAATAAAAGCATATGTGCATATTTTATTTATTTTTAAGGATTACCTTTAAAAATAAAACCGTAAACTTGTAACATTTTTTTTTAAAATTAATATTACACTCAAAGAAAAACAGCATTATAATATCATTTCGTTTGGTTTTTCCAAGTAAATTTGCTTATTCAATGTTTTGAATGTTCTTAAATTAAATTAATTGTCCGCTGGTATTACAAGGAAAATACAAATAAATAATGTATAAATTATACAAAATACTACAAATCTAAGCACCACTTAAGCAGGTTTGTACCTACATATATAAAAAGTAATAAAATCTTCTCTAAATTGAGTTTCTAATTGAAGTTAACACATTTGAGTCTTTGGACAAGCGAAAAAAACCTTCTAGTAATGAGAATTTTGCTCTCTGGTCTAGAATAAACGATTTGAATATGTTCTTTTTCGTCGATTTGAGCACAAAAGTCCTTAGTATTTTTTGAGTGTAAATTTAGTTTCTTTCTGGTCTAGGATTAACGATTTGAAAATGTGCTTTCTCGATTTGAGCACAAAATTCTATAATATTTATACTCTTTTCGAAGAAAATAGTATATTAAGTTTGTCCTGAAGTTTGTAACGCATAGAAGGAAGCGTCGGAGACCCCCAAAAGTTACTGCCAGTATGCTTAGAATGACAATACAAATTGATCTAGCCATGTCCGTCTGTCTGTCTGTCTGTCTGTCTGTCTGTCTGTCTGTCTGTCTGTCTGTCTGTCTGTCTGTCTGTATGTATGCAAACTAGTCCCTCAGTTTTTGAGCTATCGCGATAAAACTTTGCACAGACACTTATTATTCCAGGGGACAGTACATTGGTCGGAGCCGGCCGGATCGGACCACTATATCTTATAGCTGCCATACAACTCGAAGTCGGTTTTGGCCATATATCCCATGTTTTTTAATCTATCGCGATGAAACTTTGCACAGATACTTATTATTCAAAGAGATATCACATTGGTTGGAGCCGGCCGGATCGGATCACTATATCTTATAGCTGCTTTACAACTGGCAATAAATTAAATATTCTTGGAACAAAAAAAAATATGTTACGCGACAAACCGATTTTGTACAGCTTATGAAATTTCAGTGGTGCAGTTGGCAGAGTGAAAATTGCCTATAGGTTCGAAAAGAGTATAAAATCTTCGGCACGCCGAAGATAATCCTTCCCCACTTGTTTTATACTCTTTTCGAAGAAAATAGTATATTAAGTTTGTCCTGAAGTTTGTAACGCATAGAAGGAAGCGTCGGAGACCCCTAAAAGTTACTGCCAGTATGCTTAGAATGACAATACAAATTGATCTAGCCATGTCCGTCTGTCTGTCTGTCTGTCTGTCTGTCTGTCTGTCTGTCTGTATGTATGCAAACTAGTCCCTCAGTTTTTGAGCTATCGCGATAAAACTTTGCACAGACACTTATTATTTTAGGGGACAGCACATTGGTCGGAGCCGACCTGATCGGACCACTATATCTTATAGCTGCCATACAACTCGAAGTCGGTTTTGGCCATATATCCCATGTTTTATAATCTATCGCGATGAAACTTTGCACTGATACCTATTATTCAAAAAGACATCACATTAATTGGAGCCGGCTGGATCGGATCACTATATCTTATAGCTGCTATACAACTGGCAATGAATTAAATATTCTTAGAACAAAAAAAACAAAGTGTTACGCGACAAAAACGATTTTGTACAGCTTATGAAGTTTCAGGGTGCAGTTGGCAGAGTGAAAATTGCCTATAGGTTCGAAAAGAGTATAAAATCTTCCATTGTTTTAAATCTAAATTTAGTTTTGGTTTAAAAAAAAATAATAATATAGAAAATTGAGTTCAATATTTTCAAGCAATATTCTAATTTAGATATTTCGTGATGTGCAATCAATATATCGAATAGCAATTCATATTGCGAATAAATCGCTCGATAATCTGGCCATTGATGATCAGTGGTCGTTGATAGTCGTCCGATTGTCGCAGCTGACCCACCTGCTGCTGGCGGCAACAACAACAACAACAGCAACAACAACAACAGTGGCAGGCAGGTGAGCAGCGCCAGCAGCAATCAAAGCGCCTTTGACGCGATCATCAACTCTGTGTGTGTGTGTGTGTGTGTGTTTGATTGGCTCCTTGCTCGTGGGGGCAATGGGAAATTTGATCGCACACACGACCGCAACAGCAACAACAGCAGCAACAGCAACAACAGCAGCAACAAGAACAATGAGAAAGAGACAGAGAACAGGAACGAGATCAAACAAAACTGAAAGGTGGCCCATGCAGCAAAAGGTGGCAAGCTGCGCGCGTGGGAGCGGCACAGAGGCGGTGAGTGGGGGACTAGGGGCGGAGGGGGGCGGGGCAGCAGCAGCACTTACAATTGCAGCAGCAGCAGCAGCAACAACAACAACGTCGCCGGTGTCGGCAATCTTTGATGTGCGCTTTGATTTCCGGCAGCAGAGATAACATTTTATATATTTTTTTCTGCTGGTTTTTTTTTTTGCACTGCTCTGTTCTTGCCCCTTTGGGGCAGCGTGGGGAGGCAGGGCCGCAGCGAAATCGCAAATCAAAACGAATTGCAGACAAATGCTTTGCGACGGCGCATCAAACATGCACAGCGAGAAAAACTGTTTGATTTGAAAACCAAAATGCTTTCTGTATAAAAAACAGTGGTCAATTTAAGCACTATTATTTGCGATTTTTTTTGCATTTTGGTGAGAATCGAAAGAAAACAAGTAAGTGGGTTTGCTCTAGTCGGGAGTGCCCGACTGGGAGATAGTACTCTGAGCCCAGTCCTTAAATCCATTCATACTTACCGATCAATGCATATCCATAGAAACACACACTTGCTGCAAGCAGTGCAAGCAGTTTCAGCAGCTATATTGCTTCTTCACTGAACCTCACACTATGGCAAGGTAAATCTGAAATAACTTCTGTGTTTAGGACATTAAATTCGCTATAAAATGGGCGATCAAACCCAAATTGCAAGGTCATACCTTGAAAAATTACCCTCAACCCATTATTAACTTTTGTGTTTTCCAAAAAGTCAAATGCTGACTACATGTGTATGCTGTTCGAAACTATACATGCCAAATTTGGTGCCTATAGGGTTTTTAACTTTTAAGTTATGGCCAAAAAAACACTGGTCTGAAATCGAAATTTATCGATAACTTTTGAGCGGGTCGAGCTATCGATAAAATGCAACAAACTTGATCTGTCCCGGGACTACGAGAACTTATATTCCAAATATGAAGTCTCTAGCTCTTGTAGTCTCTGATATTCGCGTGCTCATACAGACAGACAGACAGACAGACGGACGGACAGACGGACATGGCTAGATCGACTCGGCTGTTGATACTGATCAATAATATATATACTTTATATGGTGATGCTTTCTTATGCCTGTCACATACTTGTGCACAACTTCATTATATGCTTCTTAGCCATTTTTAATGGGTTCAGGGTATACAAGTTAAGCCCGAATTTCGTACAGTGTACACAGAGCACAGAGCACAGAGAGAGCAAAGTTGGGCGAAGCGTAGCGAGATTTTAATCGCAGCCAAACTGCAAAAGGAGGCGTTGCACTTGGGCTGGGGCAAGCAAACGTTGCAGCATAGAAATGCGGCAAATGATAGCCAAATGCAGCAAGGTTGATCAATTGCAACACCAACAAACACACACACACACACGACACACACACACACCTGTTGTTGTGGCAAGTAGTTCATCAATGGCCAGCAAAATCGAAGCACACTTCCGCAGTTGGCATTCTCAAGTGGCAGCCCTAAGCTGAGCTGAGCTGATCGATGTAGGCAAGCAGCCACTTTCAGTGATCTTTCAATTGTCATCAAGGCTAATACCCATGTAAGGCCCCCTCTCGCTCACACACACACACAGAGTGAGAGAGAGAGAGAGTGAGACAGCGCACACAAATAATCAAGACTCAACTCGACTAGCATTATTGTGTTTTTGGGTTCGCTTTCGTTGCTTTACAGTTCCATTGTTTGTTTTCTTCTCTTTTTCTCTTGTTTCTCTCTTGGCAGTTGTTTGAACTTCAAAGGGATCAATCTGCGCTACCCTATAATAGCTAATGTAAGCACTTACACTTGGCCTCCGCTTTTGTTTACACAAAATGCTCGTCACATTCTCCCCCTCTCCCTCTCTCGCTCTCGCTCACACTCATCTCTCCATCCCTCTCTCTCTCTCTCTCTCTCTCTCTTTGGCTCTTTGGCGTTGAGTGTTTTCTTCACCTACTCAGGCACTGCGAGGCATTTCAGTTAGCTGCAATACTTTCAGTAAGCACATGTTAATAATAAATAACTAAAAATTTGCAATATAATAATAGAATATTAAGCAAAATCACGATCAGCATTTGAAGTAAATTATATACCATAACAGGTTAATATTAGTCTGTTGGAATCAGAACAAGTGAGAACGTTGCAGTCGGGCGGAGCCGACTGCGTAATACTCTGATACCATTTTAAGAACAGCTGAAAGCAAGTGAACAGAAAATTTTTGGTCGATCTTAAGAGGGGGTGACCAGAAGTCTATCTACCAATTTTGGTGACTCTAGCTCTAAACCTGTGGAAGATATAAGCTTTCGCGATTTTTGGGGGCGGGAAGGGGCGTGGCCCCAAAAAATTTGGCCGATCTTTAGGCTGACAATAGTCTATCCTCCAATTTTGGTGACTCCAGCTCTAAAACTGTGGAAGCATATACATTTTCGCGATTTTTGGGGGCGGGAGGGGGCGGGGTCAAAATTTTTTGCCGATCTTTAGGGGGCTGACAATAAGTCTATCCTCCAATTTTGGTGGCCCTAGCTCTTAAACTGTGCGAGATATAAGGTCTTCCGTGTTTCGTGGGGGCGGGGTGGCTGGGGGGCGTTCCAGTGGGCGTGGCCGGAAAATCCAGGACGCAATCTTTTGGGCTGGTCAGCCCTAGTCTAAATTCCAAATTTGGGGACTCTAGCTTCAAAATTGCGGGAAATATACACGTGTTATCGAATTGTGCATTCATGTATATCGATTTTCGCGATTACGGGGGCGGGAGTGGGCGTGGTCGAAATTTTGTTTCTGTATCTGTAGAGGACGTCACCAGTAATATATATTTCAAATATGGTGACTTTAGCTCTAAAACTGCGGGAGATATAAGCATTTCAAATTAATTTTGGAGGGGGGGCTGGTGGGCGTAATAATGGGCGTGTCTCGATTAACCTAGGATCCAATTTTTTCGGGAGGTCACCAGCAATATACCTACCAATTTGATTACTCTAGCTTCAAAATTGTGGGAGTTATTCACGTTTAATCGATTTGTGATTTGAGGTGTATCGACATGTTATCGATTTGCCAGCCTCCCAGTGGGCGTGGCATAAATTTGGAATAAACTTGATCTGAAGCAGATAGCTATAATCATAACGCAAAAGATTTCAAGAGTCTATCTAATATCGTTTCGGAAATACGCGCGTTCATCCAGACAGACAGACGGACGGACGGACAGACGGACAGACGGACAGACGGACAGACGGACAGACGGATAGACGGACGGCCTGACGGACATTCGACAAACCAATATACTATGAGTACCTTCGGTATCAGAGTATAAAAAGAAGAAGGAAGAATTAGGGCTGCAAATCGATTTATATTATTGTTCATATTGTTATAGCTATTAATTAATATTTTTGTTATGTTTATTACACAAATGTAGAGGAATCATAATGATTTCTTGAATGAAATTGAAAAGCATTTTATACACAAATGATATACGAAATTTCCCATAATCAATATTTGAGTACTGCCATAAATTTTATTGAGTCTCGTGGTAATTATAATTTTAAAAGAAACCAATACCAAAATACCATCGCTTTTATATTTATATGTATATGTTACGTCCACAATTATTTGGGCAAGGATTATCTTCGGCATGCCGAAGATTTTATACTCTTTTCGAACCTTTAGACAATTTTTACTCTGCCAATTGCTTTTATTGATTTTTGTTTAATATTAAAGCCTTCAAAATACTTATAAAATAAGATATGGATTTAAAGTCTGAAGGTCGTAAATCTCAAGGACCATACTAGACAGAAGTGCCAAATCTGGATTGTATGTTCTCTACACACCCACACATACATATGTATGTATGCTGATCACCATTGAAAATCGATTCATCTGGCTATTTCTATACAATATAGGTCATTTTCTACCTGGCATCTGCTATATGCCTGTAAAGGCACTTCGAAGATAAACTGAAGTGATAAATCATTCTTTGCTGTATTTGTAGCCTATTAATCGAAGTGTGCAAGAGTTTAAATTCATCGGACATTTTACATTGTGACAGTTCCACTTCGACAAGTTGGCAACTCTGGTAATTTAGTGTCAAATATTTTCAACTGGTTAAGCGTCGTCAGAAGTTTTATTCTCTGTGAAAAAGCAAATATGTCGAGCGATAAAGTGCCATGTAAGAAAATCAAATTGGAGTTATCCTCCCCCACCAAGGGCGAACCGAAAGCAGACTTTGGTCAGCAAATCGACAGTGATGTCTGTAAGTATATGGTTAATGAAGAAAGCCCACAAAATGTACGCAAAATGTGCATTCATCTTGCAGCCAAGGTTCAAACCGAAGGTAAGATATCCGAAGCTGTGACACCCAAGGAGAGCCACCCAAGGAGGAGACACCCAAGATGGAGACACCCAAGGAGGAGACACCTGAAGATGTGACACCCAAGGTGGAGACACCCAAGGAGGAGACACACAAGGTGGAGACACCCAAGGTGGAGACACCCAAGGTGAAGACACCCAAGGAGGAGCCACCCGAAGATGTGACACCCAAGGTGAAGACACCCAAGGAGGAGACACACAAGGTGGAGACACCCAAGGTGGAGACACCCAAGGTGAAGACACCCAAGGAGGAGCCACCCGAAGATGTGACACCCAAGGTGAAGACACCCAAGGAGGAGACACCCAAGGAGGAGACACCCAAGGTGGAGACACCCAAGGTGGAGACACCCAAGGTGGAGACACCCAAGGTGGAGACACCCAAGAAGGAGCCACCCGAAGATGTGACACCCAAGGTGAAGACACCCAAGGTGGAGACACACAAGGTGGAGACACCCAAGGTGGAGACACCCAAGGTGGAGACACCCAAGGTGGAGACACCCAAGAAGGAGCCACCCGAAGATGTGACACCCAAGGTGAAGACACCCATGGTGAAGACACCCAAGGAGGAGACACCCAAGGAGGAGACACCCAAGGAGGAGACACCCGAAGATGTGACACCCAAGGTGAAGACACCCATGGTGAAGACACCCAAGGAGGAGACACCCAAGGTGGAGACACCCAAGGTGGAGACACCCAAGGTGGAGACACCCAAGGTGGAGCCACCCGAAGATGTGACACCCAAGGTGAAGACACCCAAGGTGGAGACACCCAAGGTGGAGACACCCAAGGTGGAGACACCCAAGGTGGAGACACCCAAGGTGGAGACACCCAAGGAGGAGACACCCGAAGAAGTGACACCCAAGGAGGAGACACCCGAAGATGTGATACCCAAGGAGGAGCCACCCAAGGTGGAGACACCCAAGGTGAAGACACCCAAGGTGGAGACACCCAAGGTGGAGACACCCAAGGTGGAGACACCCAAGGTGGAGACACCCAAGGTGGAGACACCCAAGGAGGAGACACCCGAAGATGTGACACCCAAGGATGGAGACACCCGAAGATGTGATACCCAAGGAGGAGCCACCCAAGGTGAAGACACCCAAGGTGGAGACACCCAAGGTGGAGACACCCAAGGTGGAGACACCCAAGGTGGAGACACCCAAGGTGGAGACACCCAAGAAGGAGACCACCCGAAGATGTGACACCCAAGGAGGATTATGATGCAATGGTACGCTTAGCCGATGGAAAGAAAAAGGTATTAGATTTGCAATACCAGGTGACAAAGGCCAAACTAGATGCATTACTGTAAGAACAGAATACATTCCCTAATCTTGATAATTCATCGGCTTATTGTGTTTTCTATTACAGGAACGAAATGGATTGATGCGTTGCAAGTCTTAAGGCACAACATCCAATAATTTGAACAACATTCTACACCATTTGCAGAGAGGGCAACAACAATTAGAAAAGACTTGAAATTCCATATTATGACATAAAATACTCTTGCCACTTTCCAAAACACTTTGTGAAAACTTCAATAAAAAAAAACAACTTATGTATCAGCTATTTTGCGTTTTTTTTAGAAATGTAAGATATTTATTATTATATTTAATTATTGTTTATTTTCACGTATTATATATGTGTAATATGTGAAAACTCTCAAATGTATGCATTATTTATGTAGATCTTATGCATGAAACATACTTGAAAGCATCCTTACTATTTATAAAAATTATAAAACTAAGTATTTCTTAAAATGTGGAAAATATATATTTTTTAAATAAAAAATCAAGTGAACCAAGTTTCGAACTAAAAATCTGTGTTCAAGCATACCAGAAAACTGGTTCACAAACCGAACCAAATGGGTTCCATGAATGAACCTGTGGCAAAATGTTTTTACATAAATAAGTACAAACATTTTTTATAGAAATAAATTATTTCAAATTTAGAATAAAACGTTCCCCTACCCAATGTAAGAACTTTAATGCAATTCAAATTTATTTAAGAAATATAAAGTTATTGTTATGGATTCGTTTTGCTGTTGCATTCTTTTCATTGACGTTTCCGTTTTGTTAAGCCAAAATTTTTAATTACGATCATATCGATCATTACGATAATTGAATGAACTCATTTGTAAAGCAAAGTATTTAATCTTAAGGGAGCACAGAAGATAACTGTTGATTCTGCTCTAATGATTTATTCGTTTTATATATGTATATTATTGTTATCAGTTATTATGGCAGCTATAAGTATAGTGGTCCTAGCCGGCTGGTTCCAACAAATGCGCTGTCCCTTTGCATTATAAATCGCTGTGCAAAGTTGCATTGCGATAGCTAAAAACTGAGGGACTAGTTTGCATACAGACAGACCGACAGACAGACAGACAGACGGACATGGCCAGATCACTTTGTTTTGTCTTCCTAAGCAGACCGGAGGCAGCTTTTGTGCGTATTCGACGCTTGCTTCTAGGCATGAATATACTATTTTAATAATAATGACAATATCAATATCTTAAATTTGAAAAACTTGATATTACTCTCAAGTAAATTTGAAAACTATGTATGCCAAATTAGTATGCTCTGAGTTATTGACTTGTTTGATAGCTTTGGCCTAGCAACAACAACAATAACAACAACTGAGTGAGAGACCACATTGAGCTATTAAATCACCGTATGAATCTTCAAAGAGCTCCGCTCTGTCACCAGATGTCAAACACACAAACACAAACTGCATTTGCAGGTTGCTGCTGCCCCCTGCCCCTGCCCCTGTCTCTGCCCCTACCCTACGCCTCTGTCTCTGCCCCCTGTCTCTGCCCCTGCCCCTGGCCGGCTACATTTCAATCTGAAGTGGGCACTGCAACAATGTTTGCTCGCTGCTGTCAACAGCGTTGTTGCCTCTTGGCATCCTCCTCAGTCCCAATCCCAATCCCAGTCCCAGTGCTATCTCCAGCCTCCATCTTCATCTTCATCAGCGTCTTTTGGGCTTTGTGTTTGCTTTTTTGTTTTGGACAGTTTGTCTCTTGATTTGTTGGCTTACTTATTTGCGCTTTTCCAAATTGCCATGCGGCATGCATTTCCACCAGCATTTTCCATACGACTCCCAGTCCCAGTGCCATAAAGCTGAACTGATGTTGACAATCCATGGATGGGAAGCACTCCCTTTTTTTGTAGTCGCCGGCGCCGTCTTGTTTTTCTTCTTCTTCCATTTTGTAATATTTATTTAAAATGTCTTTTTTATTATTACATTATTTTTATTTTTTTATTTTTTTTTGCATATTTGTTGTTGTGGCATTAACTAGTTTTCTGGTCGGCTGAGTTCAAAAGCGCTTATTAATCTCTGGTACTTGTGTTTAGTGCTTTTAAATACGTTTTGAGTACTTTATTTTAGTATGCTTGATGTTTTACCGACGCTGCCAAGTCACGATGTCTGCTTGTTTTTCCACCCTGCCTCTCATCCACTCTCCGGCTCTCCACTCTCCACTCTCGAGTCTCGAGTCTCGACTCTCTGCTCCCGTCGATCAAGCCGACTGGCATCGATTTCGACTACATAGCCATCGACATCGCCATCGCCATCGACATCGCCAGTCTAAGATTCCCCGCTCACAATTGGACGATTGGATGGTTGGATGGTTGGACTTCGCCTCCCAAACTGGCGCCCGCTCTGCAATTTAATATGTGCCGTGAGGGCTCTGTTAGCCAAGCTAGGTGTACACTGACAGAAAAATAAAAAATACTATACAAACCCTATCAAGTAGGTGTCTTTCGTAGGTATTTATTTGAATTGACGACTAGATACTACTAGTATAAACAGACCAAACAATATTTTAATAGTTTTTTGTTATATATATGAAATAATTAATTTCAGATTATTCGCAAATAAATAAGTTAACGAATTTGGAAGTATTGAAAATATACATTGATTCAAATTATGTTCAACATTCGTAGCAAGAATTAAGGAAAGCCCAAATAACTCAATCAGACTATTCAATTTACTGATGAGATGTAGGTAACTTTTATTAATTTAGTGTAGGTAAAATTAGATGTAAATTTTTAGTAGATACTTGAATTACAATTCTTAAAATAAAAATAAAATTTAACATAAACACAAATATAATAAAGAACTAATTTAAAACAAGTGGGGAAGGATTATCTTCGGCGTGCCGAAGATCTTATACTCTTTTCGAACCTATGGGCAATTTTCACTCTGCCAACTGCACCACTGAAATTTCATAAGCTGTATAAAATCGTTTTGTCGCGTAACATTTTTTTTTTGTTCTAAGAATATTTATATCATTGCCAGTTGTATAGCCAATGTGATGTCTCTTTGAATAATAAGTATCAGTGCAAAGTTTCATCGCGATAGATTAAAAAACATGGGATATATGGCCAAAAACCGACTTCGAGTTGTATGGCAGCTATAAGATATAGTGGTCCGATCCGGCCGGCTCCGACCAATGTGCTGTCCCCTGGAATAATAAGTGTCTGTGCAAAGTTTTATCGCGATAGCTCAAAAACTGAGGGACTAGTTTGCATACATACAGACAGACAGACAGACAGACAGACGGACATGGCTAGATCAATTTGTATTGTCATTCTAAGCATACTGGCAGTAACTTTTGGGGGTCTCAGACGTTTCCTTCTATGCGTTACAAACTTCAGGACAAACTTAATATACTATTTTCTTCGAAAAGAGTATAAAAAGAAACATTTTGCCACTGGTTTATTCATGGAACCCGTTTGGTTCGGTTTGCGAACCAGTTTTCTGGTATGCTTGAACACAGATTTTTAGTTCGAAACTTGGTTCACTTGGTTTTTTATTTAAAAAAAATATATTTTCCACATTTTCAGTACTTAGTTTTATAATTTTTATAAATAGTAAGGATGCTTTCAAGTATGTTTTATGCATAAGATCTACATAAATAGTGCATACATTTGAGAGTTTTCACATATTACACATATATAATACGTGAAAATAAACAATAATTAAATATAATAATAACAAGTGGGGAAGGATTATCTTCGACGTGCCGAAGATCTTATACTCTTTTCGAACCTATAGGCAATTTTCACTCTGCCAACTGCACCACTGAAATTTCATAAGCTGTACAAAATCGTTTTGTTGCGTAACATTTTTTTTTTGTGCTAAGAATATTTAATTCATTGCCAGTTGTATAGCAGCTATTAGATATAGTGATCCGATCCGGCCGGCTCCAACCAATGTGATGTCTATTTGAATAATAAATATCTATGCAAAGTTGTATCGCGATAGCTTTAAAAACATGGGATATATGGCCAAAACCGACTTCGAGTTGTATGGCAGCTATAACATATAGTGATCCGATTCAGCCGGCTCCAAACCAATGTGATGTCTCTTTGAATAATAAGTATCAGTGCAAAGTTTCATTGCGATAGATTCAAAAACATGGGATATATGGCCAAAACCGACTTCGAGTTGTATGGCAGCTATAAGATATAGTGGTCCGATCCGGCCGGCTCCGACCAATGTGCTGTCCCCTGGAATAATAAGTGTCTGAGCAAAGTTTTATCGCGATAGCTCAAAAAACTGAGGGACTAGTTTGCATACATACAGACAGACAGACAGACAGACAGACAGACAGACAGACAGACAGACAGACAGACAGACGGACACGGCACAGATCAATTTGCATTGTCATTCTGAGCAAGACTGGCAGTAATCTCTTGGGGGTCTCCGACGCTTCCTTCTATGCGCTACAAACTTCAGGAGCAAACTTAATATACTATTTTCTTTCGAAAAGAGTATAA